>PVKS010043267.1:0-14980 GCA_004027875.1 Aplodontia rufa | reverse complement strand
CCCGATGTCCCTCACTAGAAGAATGGATCCAAAAACTATGGTACATTTATACCATGGAATATTACACAGCAATTAGAAACAATGATATTGCAGCCTTCGAAGGTAAATGGATGGCTATGGAAGAGATCATGATGAGTAAAATCAGCTTAACCCAGAGATCTAAGGGTCGATTGTCGCCACTCATCTGTGGAGGTGGGGACTAGATCCTGGACAATGAGAAAGTTGGTCTGGTAGCATGAGTTAAATCCAGATAAGATGTAATGCTTTACAATCTAATACTTTTTTTAGAGTTATAGTGGGAAGGGGAAGGGTGGGATAAGGGAGGGTAATTGGGGGGGGCCCTCCTGGGGATAATTGCAATATCCAGAATATATACACATTTTATATTATTTTGTTAAAATCTTGTAAGTTTGTTAAAAAAAAAAAAGAATAAATTGTGTGCCTAGGTATATGGGATCCACGGTACATTAGCAGGGTCAGGTGCAGGAGCAAGAACTAAAGGGTCTTTAGATCTTTGCTGGTCTTTATAGTGAAGCTGGGAAATGGTTTTCAGCTACAGAGGGGGAAGGGTGGGGTGTGGAGTTGGGAAGCCAAGGCTAGGCCCCAGGGTAGGGTTTGAAGGAGATGGCATGGCCTCCTTAAGTGTCTACTTACACATACATATGCAAACAGGGACTTTCACTAGTTCTAGTTTCCTGGGAGGCCTGTGGCCTTGTCATCCTGCCCAACTAGGGTTAGGGCCAGGCTTGCAGTTGTGGTCCCGTGTGGAGGGCAGGGCTACAGGGCCTCTCCAGCCTCTAACCTAACTTCCTTCATTCTGTTCCCAGGTGGCTGTAACCTTTGGCCTGGGACCGCTGCAAGCGCAGTGCATAGCCTTCATAGAGGCCCACAGCCAGGTACTGCTCTCCACTTTCATACTCCTAACCCCAAACACCCCATTCTGCTTTCCCCTGACCAGTCTGCCCGCCCACAGGAGACGCTCCGGACCCGCGGCTTCCTGGAACTGTCGGCCGCTGCGCTGCTTCCCCTGCTGCGCAGCGACAAGCTCGGCGTGGACGAGGTTGAGCTGGTCAGGGCAGCCCAGAGTTGGGCGCGCGTGGGCGCGGTGAGTGCAGACTCGGGGATAGCCAGGTCGTTGAAGGCGGCACCGGCAGCAGGAACCCGGCGAGCCGGCGGTGGGGTAGGTGCCCCCGCCACGCCCGGACTGAGGGCTGGCTTTCACAGGCGGTACTGGAGCGGCCTGTGGCCGAGGTGGCGGCCCCGGTGGTGCGAGAGCTGAGGCTGGCTTTGCTGGCCCCTGCTGAGCTGAGCGCCCTGGAAGAGCAGAACCGGCGGGAGCCGTTCATCCCGGTGAGGATCAACTCCGCAACGTGGGGACACCAAGCGGGGGGCGCGGCCCTGCCCCGTATCTTTCGGGCGAAGGGCATTGTAGAGCTCCGGTGATGGGCCTTCCCCTGCAGGTGGAGCAGATCGTGGAGGCGTGGAAGTGCCACGCACTGCGGAGAGGGAATGCGGCCCCGGGCGCGCCATGCGGCCGCCGGAGGGGGACCCTGCCCCGGGAGCACCACCGCTTTCTAGACCTGCCCTTCAAGTGACCCAGTGCCGTGACTTCTGAAGAATTCCAGGCCTACTCGAGTGGACTTGTTTAAAACTACTGCTCCCGGCGTGCTCTGCGGTTGGAGCGGGCTTCCGCTCCCAGCATGCCCGGCGAGCCGGGAACCGGAAGAACTGTTTTCAGGCGCCGCGCCCTGTGCGTGGGGAGGTCGGCAAAGTGTGGGGCCGCGAGAGCTGTGCTGGTTCTGAGCGTCCGTACGAGAGTGAAACTCGAAAACGAGGGTTCCTTTTACCCCCCGCCCTCGCCCTGCACCGTGCCCACGGGCACTTTCGGGCCCTGGTCTACCCTGAAGACTCCCACGTGTCTGTTCAGTTCAGCTTCTTTACTAACAGACCTGCCTCCTGGAGCGCTCTCATGAATGCCCCGCGGAGACCTCCGTGCAAATTCGGGCGCCCACGCTGGAAACCTGGATGTCAGCCTTGCCTTATCCCTCTTCCTCGCGCTTGCCTCAGCTCTCTCTGCTTTCCATGCCACCTTTCCTGTTGTCTTCAGCCTGTCCTGCCTGTCCCATTTTAGTTTTCTGCCTTCACGCCAGCAACTCCTCAATCGATATCCCATATGCAGCTACTGTGTTTCCTAAACTTAGCAACTTTTCTCTCATCCCCACCTTGCATAAATTCACTCCTGAGAGGTTCTCCAGATTTACTCCCTTGTTACTGACTTCCTCTTACGTCTTGTGTTCTTGTAGACCTGAATGTACCCGGAGAAAGATCCCTGGGGCCTGGAGTTTGTCTTTTTCCTTTATGTCTTCAGTTCCTGGGGGGGGGGGGGTCTTTGTACCAGGGATTGAACCCAGGGGTGCTTAACCCCTGAACTTCATCCCCAGCCCTTTTTATTTTAACTGTCACTTTTTTTTTTTTAAGAGAGAGAAAGAATCAAGTTTATTTGTTTTTTTTAATCTGGCCTTTGATTCCCTGACCGCTGAGGTTTATTTTTTATTTTGAGATAAGGCTTTGCTGAGTTCCTGAGGCTGGCTTTGAACTTGTGATCCTCCTGCTTTTAGCCTGCGGAGCTGCTGTAATTACAGGCGTGCCCCACCGCACCCAGCCCCCAAAAAGTTTTAAAGAAGTTGTAAAACAAAATACCATCAAGATTTCTGTCTCAGGGCTGGAGCGGTGGCTCAGCGGTTATGGCACTTGCCTGGCACGTGCAAGTACACAGGTTCAAACTCCAGCACCGCTTACACAACCGAAGTGTCAGAGTAATGAAAGCCACATGAAAAACTAAATAAAAATTGTCTCTCTCACACTGTCCCTCTCTCCTTTAAAAAAAAATTCCGTCTCAGGGACTTTATAAAACAAATAAAGTACACATCAATAAAGATAGTTATCTGGCACTCAAGACTGATAAGTGCCAGTTGTGGTCGCATGCGTGTCTTCTCTGCAACTTGGGAGACTGAAGCAGGAGGATTGCAAGTTTGAGAGCAAACTCAGCAACTTAGCAAGACTCTGTCCAAAAATAAAAAGGACTGGAGATGTATGTCAATGGTAAAACACCCCAGGGTTCACTCTCCAGTATAAAAAAACAAAACAGGGCTGGAGTGTGGCTCAGCGGTTACGGCACGTGCGTGGCTCTTGCGAGTACACAAGTGCAAATCCTAGCACCACCAGCACAACGAAGTCTCAGAGCAACGAAAGCCACATGAAAAACTAAATAAAATTGATTCTCTCACTCACTGTCCCTCTCTCTGTTTTTTTTTTTTTTTTTAAGAAAGAGGGACAGTGAGAGAGAGAAGCAGAGAAGCAAGTTTTTATTTAGTTTTTCATGTGACTTTCATTCCTCAGACACATCATTGTGTACGTGGTGCTGGGGTTTGAACTCGTGTACTCGCGCATGGCAGGCAAGCACCTCAACTGAGCCACCGCTTCAGCCTCTGCTGTCCCTCTCTCTTAAAAAAAAAAAAAAAGACTGAAAAGTTTTTTGCCCAATAGTACTATTACATGGCTGCACTTTTCAAATAGTGAAAAAAAAACAGAATTTTATTTTGTGATACTAGGGACTGAATCCAGGGCCTTACACATGCTGGGCAAGTGTTCTACCTCTGAGTTATATAGCCAGGCCTTTTTATTTATTTTAAAGAGAACCGGACAGTGAGAGAGAAAAAGAGTGAATTAATTTTGTTTAGTTTTTCATGTGGCCTTCTTTGCTCAACACTTCATTGTGTACGTGGTGTACGTGGTGCTGGGGTTCGAACCTACGTCTTTGTGCCTGCCAGGCAAGCACAGTAACCACTGAGCCACCGCTTCAGCCCCTTTTATTTATTTATATTTTTGTTTTGAGACAGGGTCATCATAAGTTTCCCAGGCTAGTCTCGAACTTGTCATTGATCCTCTGGCTTCAGCCTCTCAAACAAATAGGATTGAAGGTGTGTACCACAACACCCAGATGGATAGTGAAAATTGAAAATTACGTGTTCATTAATAGGAGGTCTGGTTAAATTAGCTATGTATATTCTTACAATGATGCAAAAAGATAGCCATGATCTTTCATGAAAACAAGCAAAGAGCAGACCAAGTAAAGTACAAGGACTTTTTTAAAAAGGGAGGTGCTGAGTGTGGTGGTGCACACCTGAAGCAGGAGGATTGCAAGTTCAAGGCTAGCCTCAGCACCTTAGTGAGGTGAGGCCCTAAGCAATTTAGCAAGACAATGTCTAAAAAAAAGGCTGGGGAGTGCCCCTGGGTTCAATTCACAGTACCAAAGGTGGGGGAAAAAAGAGAGAAAGAGAAGTGTGGTGGTGGACACCATGGCTTAGACCTATAATCCCAGTAGCTTGGAAGACTGACGCAGGAGGATCATGTCCAGTCTGGGCTTCTTGGCAAGAGAGACACACTGTCTACACCACAGGACTCAGTCATAGTCTGTACCTTTCCCCACCCCTTCGCACCATCCCAGGTTCAACCCCAAATCCGGCAAAATAAAGAGACATATTCATTTGTTTCACGAGTCCTCATTGAGAGCTCAGGCTGAAGGCATTGGTTTAGCATCAGAGAAAGTCGAGTGTCTGTCTCATAGATCTTACATTTAACCGGGAGAAACACAGTAAGCAATGATGTGTGTGATATAATTTCAGAAACTCGTTGGTATGAAGAAAAATAAAGTAGGTTAAAAAGAATGATGGATGAGGCTGGAGCAGTGGCTCAGTGGTTACAGCGCTTGCTTGGCATGTGCAAGTACATGGGTTCAAACCCCAGCACCCACGTACACAACTAAGTGTCAGAGCAATGAAAGCCATGTGAAAAACTCAATAAAAAATGGATTCTGTTTCTCTCTCACTGTCCTTCTCTCTTTAGGAAAAAAAAAGATGGTGGTGGCTGACAGCTCAGGGGTGGAGTACCTACCGTATGCAAGGGCCTGGGGTTGATCGCCAGCACAGCAAGAAAGAAAGAGCAATGTGGTGTGAATGTGAACAGGATTGTTTCATACAAGGTAGTTAGTGTTGGGGTTGGGGATTTAGCTCAGTGGCAGAGCGATTGCCTAGCATGTGCAAGGCCCCGAGTTCGGTCCTCAGCCCTGAAAAAAAAAAAAAAACAAGGTAGTTAGTATAATTTTTTTTTTTAAAGAGAGTGAGAGAATCAACTTTTTTTAGTTTTTCATCTGGTCTTTGTTTCTCTGACACTAGTTGTGTATGTGGTGCTGGGGTTCAAACCCTAGTCCTCACATATATTCCAGGCAAGTGCTCCAACCTCTATGTCACCACTTCAGCCCCTGCTTTGGGGCTTTTTGTTTGTTTGTTTGCATTTATATTTTGGTATTTGGTATTGAACCCGGGGGTGCTTAGCCATTAAACCACATCTCCAGCCCTTTTTATTTTTTTATTTTGAGATAGGACCTCATTCAGTTGCTGAGCCTGGCTTTGAACTTTCAATCCTCCCGCCTCAGCCTCCCGAGTTGCTGGGATTACAGACATGCACCACCACACCTGGCTTATCAGTAATTCTAGAGGTCAAGAAGCTAAGCAGTATATTCCCATTAGCTTTGCTATGGGACATATTGATCATGATGGTAGTGGTTGCCTAAGTTGTTTTTTAGGAATTTGGAAGTAACTTAAACCAGCTGAAACCATCGATCCTTCACTTGGACCTATACATGTATCTGACTGATGGGTGACCTTTTGATATCAGGCAGCCAAAACTCCACCCTCAGAGCATGCTAATATGGCCGTTCTCCAAACATACATCCTCTGAAGAGTCATGAAGTTTGATTATACTTGCATTGACCACTGATAGCTTCACTTTTCCCTACCTCTAGTCACCTTTTTCCCATGCCTCAAAGCACTCTGTTTCTATATCCCCATAAATAACTCTGAGCCCTCTTCTCAGGGAAGTGGATTCAAGAATTGGAACTCCCACCTTCTCCCAGTTGGCTGCCTCATGTTTAAACTTTGTTTTGCTGAATTTGTCACATGCTTTAAGGTGGGCAAAAGGGGACTGGTTCAATAATGACTTCTGCTGAGATAACATTAGACAAGAGATCCCTAGGTGTCCTGGGGAAAGGTACTGGAGGGGTCTGTGCAGGAGACTGGATTGTGTGATCAGATTTACCTTGATTTATTTATTATTATTATTATTTTTTTTAAAGAGAGAGGGACAGTAAGAGAGACAGAGAAAGAGAGAAACAACTTTATCCAGTTTTTCACATGGCCTTAGTTGCTCCAACACTCAGTTGTGTACGTGGTACTGGGGTTTGAACCCAGGTCCTCGTGCCTGCCAGGCAATCGCCGAAACCGCTGAGCCACCACTCCAGCACCTATTTATTATTTTTTTAAGAGAGAGGGACAGTGAGAGAAACAACTTTAATTAATTTTTCATCTGGTTTTCGTTGCTCTAACACTTAGTTGTATGTGTGGTGCTAGGATTTGAACTTGGATCCCTGCACATGCCAGGCAAGTGCCATAACCACTGAGCCACCACTCCAGCCCCGATTTATTTTGAGATGGGGTCCCGCTGCGTTGTCCTCGCTGTTCTGGAGCTCCTGGGTGCAAGTGATCCGCTTTCCTCACATTCCCCAGTAGCTGGGACTACAGTCCTGGGCCACAGTACCTGGCTTGGATTTCCTTCCTTCCTTCCTTTTTTTTTTTTTTTTTTAATTGTCTGTTGCATGGGTGATGGATCAGGACGGAAAGGAGGGGTGGGAGAGGCAGGAGGAGAATGGTTTAGAAGGTACAGCTAGGAGGTGAATGAGCACATGGAATTGCACTCCAAAATATTTTTTATTTTAGCAGTTTTTAATAAAACTTGTAAAAAACATCACTTTATTCCTGTACCTTCTCAATTGTTTCCTCCTCACATTTGCCCTTTTCCTTTCCAGTCTTAACCTGGTGATAACCATATGTACATGACTGGTTGTGCCATTAGCCTTTTCCCACTGCACCTATTCAATGTAGATGACACAGTTTTCCTGAAAACCCGGATTCCTAGGCTAATCTGGTGACTTATTTACAGTATCCTTGTGCAACCTGAACTTCATCATCCTTTCAGATAGATGGGCATAGATCAAACATCATACTTCTGTTTCAACTTGTTGGAAAAAGGGAGGACATAATCTTCCTGGAAATGTGTGCAGGTGCATTGAAATGCCTTTTACTGTTTTTTTTTTTTTAATTTAAAAAAATTTTAAGAGAAGGACAGTGAGAAAATCAATTTTATTTAGTTTTTCATGTAGTTTTTGTTGCTCCAACATTTCATTGTGTATGTGGTGCTGGGGTTTCAACCTTGCACATGCCAGGCAAGTGCTTTAACTGCTGATCCACCACTCCAGTTCCCCTTTTACTGTTTTTGCTTGGGTTAAAAGTCACAAAGAGGGACTGGCATGCGCGAGTGTGGAGTTCATACCCTAGCACCACGTACACAACGAATTGTACGAATTGTTGGAGGAACAAAAGCCACATGAAAAACTAAATAAAATTGATTCTCTCTTTCTCTTACTATCCCTATTAAAAAAACAAAACAAAACAATAAAAAACTAGACCCCCAAAGGCTAGGGATGTAACTCACTGACAGAGCATTTGCCTAGAATGTGCAAGGCCCTAGATTCAAACTCCAATACTAAAAACACAACAAAAACTAGACCCCAGAAAGGAACACAATAATTTGTCTTCCTTCTCTACCATGAAATCTCATTTAGCACAGACGTCTGAGAAATGTAACCTACCTGATCACACTTTGCTACATGCTAAAGTCTGTCCCTCTTGCTCAAATTCCAAAGAGAGGGCTGGGGTTGTAGCTCAGTGAAACAACACTTTGCTAACATGCACCAGGCTCTGGATTCCATTCCCAGCACTACAAAAGTAATCTAGAGAGAATCACTTTACAAGCTAATTTCTGTCTTCAGGTCTATTAATTCCCGTAATAACCATTCATCCCTCAAAATTCTCATATTTCTCCTCTCCCCCTCTACAAAAAGATATATAAAAATCTAGATTTCATTGCTATGACCCTTCTCCATCCACTTTAATAGATTTACATACATTTCTCCCTTTTTTTTTTTCTTTTTCAGGGCTAAGGACCGAACTTGGGGCCTTGCATATGTTAGGTAAGCGCGCTCTGCAACTGAGCCAAATCCCCAACCCCACATTTCTCCTATTTAATCTATCAATTCATTCCAGTGAACTTCATGAGTTAGAAGAGAAAATCTTCCCTTCAAGGGCCAATGCAATAATCCAGCAAGAGATCTTGGACCAGGTTGTAGCAGTGGAGATGGTAAAATGCTTTGAAAGTCAGAATCAACATGACCTGGTAAGAACTATAAACTCATAGTATAGCTCTTTCAGAATTTTGACCCTTCTACCACCAAACTTTTGCTAGGTTATTCACACATTTAAAATACGCTCATGCTCGGGGATGGAGCGGTGGCTCAGCGGTTTTGGCGCTTGCCTGGCAAGCACAAGGACCCGGGTTCAGACCCCAGCACCATGTATACAACTACGTGTTGGAGCAACTAAGGCCATGTGAACAACTAAAGTGGTTTCTCTCTTTCTGTCTTTCTCACTGTCCCTCTCTCTTTAAAAAAAAAAAAAAAAAAAATACGTTCATGCTCAAAGCTAAAATGCATGCAGATCAAACTTCAAGCCCCACCACCACATATCACGTAAGCAAAATGCTATAAAGACCAGTTAGGAATATAAAGTAGCTAATAGTAAAACCCTCCCAAAACTAAAACAAAGACATTTAGAAAAATAAACAGCCGTCAATTAAGCACGACCACTTCTACTAATAAGCAAAAAAAAAAACGCTGTTCTATTTTTTAACACTCAGGAAGCTAGCCTCAGAGTACGAGGCCTCAAAAAATTAGTCAATGACTCATAATTGTTCCTCTCCACGGAAATCTTTAGTAAAAGGCGAAAGATTTATACGATCTGAAGAGAAACCAGAGTATGACGTTGGTTCTCGCCTCCAACCTCCCAGAGAGATACAACACTTACTATACTTATGGTTGCTCCGTGCCTGCGCTGCACGCGCTCCGAGGCTGCAGATTATATATATGCATATTCTCAGCGGGCATTATGTCCTACCATAGCCGACAAAACTCGGGGATGGAATCAAGCATCGAGAATATGTCTTCTCGTGGTGCACCATGGGTATGCAAATTGGGCGGCTCCAGGCTGGTCCGAGTACCAGCCCGGGTAGGGTCAGCGGCACCGTACCGAGGGTCCTCTGAGCCTCTGCTCTCACTCTCCGTTTTCTCCGCGGTCTGCCCGGAGAGGTGCGGGAGTTTCCCGCCGGTTCCAGGTGCCTGGTGCCTCCCTCACAGGGGGATGGGAGAGGTAATTTGATAGTTCCAATGGTTACGGTTCAGTCCTGTTGTTCCTTACCCGCAGGGAACCTCCAGTCCTAGGGAGACAGCTGCTAAAGCAGCCAAGCATAGCACTCAAAGGCGGTGAGACCGTGTAGAAAGCAGCTCTCCTGGAAGAGTGACATGCAATTCATTTTAAAGGATGATTAAAGGGTTTGTCAAGGGGAGGTGGGGAAATGCTCTAGGCAGAGGGAATGGTGACTGCGAAATTGTGCAGGCGACGACCAATTCATTCTTTCCGGAGAGTGGATTGTGAATGTGTTTGTGGCTGAGTTTGGCGCAGAGGCTAGAGCTCTAGTGGGTCTTAGTTGATCTCAGCGATGGGGAGCCATGGAAAGGTGTTGAAGAAGAAGGGCTGAGCACTGCTTGGTGCGGCCACACAGGGAAGGCTGCCTTGCAAGCAGCACTGAGGCTGGTCTAGTGAGTCTGGCTGTAGTCAGCTCTAATGCTGACCCCTCTTGGCGTGGTCCAACTGTGACTGAAATCCCTTTTAGCTGCTGCCACACCAGGACACCCTCCCATGTATCAGGGTTGTGCCCTCAGCAGGTGATAAAAGCAGAAACTTCCAGCATGCTAACTTCTATGCAAATTACTAAAATAAACAGAAAGTCCTATGAGATGCTAGGTCATTTCTTGCACAAATGATTTCATTTAAAAATCCTGAAAGGGGCCGGGGGGCTGGAGCAGTGGCTCAGCAGTATCGTGCCTGCCTGGCATTTGCAGGGACCCAGGTTCAAACCCCAGCACCATGTACACAATGAAATGTCGGAGAAACAGAGGCCAGATGAAAAAATAAATAAAATTTATTCTTTAAAAAGAAAGAAACGAACGAGGGTTGGAGTGGTGGCTCAACGGTCATGGTGCTTGCGTGGCAGGTGCAAAAACACGGGTTCTAAGCCCAGCACCATGCACACAACAAAGTGTTGGAGCAATGAAAGCCACATGAAAAACCAAATAAAACTGATTCTCTCTTCCTCTTCTTCTCTCCTCTCTTTCTCTCTCTGTCTCACTGTCCCTCTCTCTTTACAAAAGAAAAAGAAAGAAAGAAAGCGAAAGAAAGAAAGAAAAATTTAAAAAAAAAAAAGGGGCAAAGGGGCTGGGGTTGTAGCTCAATGGTAAAGTGCCCCTGGGTTCAATCTCTACTACCCCCCCCACAAAAAAAAGGTCTGGAGGTATGGCTCAGTGGCGGAGTACTGGAGCACTTGCCTAACATGTGTGAGTTACTGGGTTCAGTCCTCAGTCCTCAGTACAAAAACAGTCCCAAAAGGGCTGAGGGCTCAGTGGTAGAGTGTTTGCCCAGCATGTGCAGGGCTCTGGTTTGTTCCTCAGCACTGTGGGAGGCAGGGACAATCTACAAAATAGGTTCTAATCTTCCCCTTAGGCTCAGGTCAGTGAGATTAGCTAACTTGCCCAGATTATTAAGTTGGTTAGTGACACAGTGGACTGACAACTTTTACACTATCTGGCATGGTGTGCCCTCTCTGCTCCACTTTAAAGCCCCTCCCTAGTGACCTAAGCACTACTGGACCCACATCCCTTGGACATGACAGATATAACCCATACACTAGGTGCAAATCCAGCTATCTGCTTACCCCACTTTTAGTGTTGATTGATCTGCAGCCAGCTGTGAGTGTGTGTGTGTGTGTTTGTACCTTTTGGTCAGAAAATGGTTTTCTGGCCTTTGGGTGGGGTGTAAGAAAGCAGTATTCTTGGGTGGGATCATTTCTGCTGGGTGGGTGGTTAGAATCGAGGGTATATGTGTATCAGCCCAGGGATAAATGTTCTGAGAAAGGCAATAAAAGAGATCCTCTGCCCCATTGGGTGAGGCTCCGCACTGGAGCCAAGGGTGTGTCCACACTCTTCAAGGCCTCTGTGCAATGGGACTGGCTAACCTTAACAGCACAAACAAGCTTAAATCCAGTACCTTCACTGTTGTTAGCATGTAAACTTCTGGACAGTTCACCCATCTGGCTAGCTGGTGGTCAAAAATGCCTCCCTGTTTTCAGGCTGACTGCTGGCATGCAAAGGCTTGCCTTGAAGTTTGCTCTGGGCCCTGCCTCCCATTCCCCAGCTCATAAACCTCCTAAAACATTTCCCAGGTCCTGTCTTCCACATCTCTGCTTCGATTGGCCACTTGCCTGATCTGCTTCCACTTCACCTTCTGGTACATGGCTTTGCCTCTCTGCCCCTGCCCCAACATGCCAACGAAGCAGGAAGGTGGGAAGTGAATGTGGAGAGGTGGGCAGTGTTGGAAAATGATTGCTCTGAAAAACCACACAGTACAGCTTGGCACCAAAAACATTTGGATCATTTTGATCCTAAACACTAAATTCAGATCCTATTGTCAAGTATTTGACAAAAATTCAGAATCCGGGGTCTTTCCCACCAAGAATTAGATATTCCCTAGGATCTCAGACCCTGACACTCCAAAAGCCATCTCCAATATATAATATTCACTTGCAAACACCCAACTCTGTCCAGAGGAAACACACTGTTATGGTTTAGATCTGAAACGTCTCCCAGAAGCTCCTGTGTTGAAGGCTTGGTCCCCAATGCCATAGTGTTCAGAGGTGGGGACTTTGGAAAGTGATTGGATCATGAGGGTCCTAACCTCATCAAGGATGGGTTCATACCTTAACGGGTTCTTGGGAGGTGGTGGAAACTTGAAGGAGGTCGGCTCTGGTTGGAGGAAGTATTTACTGGGATTGTGCCCTTGAAGTGTACATCTGCTCACCTCTTCCTTTCTTGCTTTCTCTGCTTCCCAGTTGCTATGAGGGGAACAGTTTTGCTCCACTGCATGCTTGCCGCTGTGATGTTTTGTCTCACCATAGGCTTAAAAGCAACGAGGTCAGCTGACTATGGATTGGAACCTCTGAGTCTGTGAGCCAAAATAAATCTTTCCTCCTTTAGTTGATTTTATCACAGTGACAGAAAACTAACAGAAAATTGGTACTGAGAAGTGGAGTTGTTGCTGTGACTACCTGACCACAAAGTTCAGAAGCCTTTAGAACTGGTTTGTATTAAGAATTTGGAGGACTGGAGCCATGGCTTGGCAGCTACAGTGCTTGCCTGCCACACACAGGGCACAGGTTCAAAACCCAGCACCACGTACACAATGAAGTGTTGGAGCAACGAAAGCCATGTGAAAAATTAAATTGATTCTCTCTCTCTCTCTCTCTCTCTCCCTCTCTCTCTCTCACACACAGTGTCTCTCTCTTAAAAAATAATAATAATTAAAAAAAAGAATTTGGAAAGCTGGACATGATGGCACACACCTGCAATCCCAGCAATTAGGGAGGCTGAACAGGAGGATTGCAAGTTCAAAGCCAGCCTCAGCAGTCCCTAAGCAACTTAGTGAGACCGTGTCTCAAAAATAGAAGTGGCTGGGTTGTGGTTCAGTAGTTAAGTGCTCCTGGGTTCAATCCCTGGTACAAAAAAAAAATTGCAAACATTTGCAGAAAACTTAGAATACTGTAAGTGGAGTTTGAAGGGTGACTCTTCTGGGCACTCAGAAGGACAGAAATGCTGCTAGGAATATGGAGAGTAAAGGCTGTTCCCTCAGATTTCAGGTGATAACGAGTACTCTATTGGAAAACAGACTGCAGACCATTCCTGTTACATTCTGACAAAGACTTTGTCTACGTTTTGTTCATGCCCTGAGACTTTGTGTGAAACTGAATTTTAAAATGATGGGCTAATTAATCAGGCTGAGGCACTTTCAATGGAGCAGAGTGTTCAGGCCATGGCATGTTTTTTTGTTTTGTTTCGTTTTGTTTTTAAAGAGAGAGGGACAGTGAGAGAGAGGAACAATTTTTTTATTTAGTTTTTCATGTGGCTTTCGTTGCTCCAAGACTTTGCTGTGTATGTCCGAGCCACTGCCCCAGCCCCTGTGGCATGGGTTTTGCTGTTGCTTTTAACCAGATTTACAGAGAAAATTGGGAGGGAAAAAAAAAAAAAACAACAGTGGAAAGATTTGAAAAAAACTCATAGTTCAGCCAGAACAGAAGCATGTATAAAATTGTGGTTAAGGAGTGTGTGGTTGCTAAAGAGTTACTGGCAATGCCTTGAAGGGATCTCAGAAAATGGCTAGACCCCATCCATTACAGGCTCAAGGGTGTAGAAGTGTAAACTTGTTTGACTTTGAGAAGAGCCCTGGGAAGTCCTGCTGTAACAAGGCCATGTAAAGAATGTGTTCCTTGAGAATCATTTCCATGTTCAGCCATGGAGGCATTCGGAGGCTGCTCTACCCATAGAACAAAAAGGTCTGAGTCCTGCTCTAGTTGGTAACAGTCCTTGGCATCACCCATGTGGTGCTGGTTTTTCAGGCATGCAGAATGCAGAGCTGAGAGGTTATGGAGGCTTCCCCCAAGATTTCAGAGGAAAGCGCAGAAAGAACACCCCTGAGAGGGAAGCTAGAATGCCTGATGAGGGAGACAACCCAAGGGAGTGGCCTTGTAAGTCGGCAAGGTTACAGGAGGGGCTGCTCAAGTCCTTTGGCACTCACATCATGCCACTGTGCACTCCAGATGCCAGACATGGAACTACTGGACTTATTTGTCTTGTCTTGCTTTAAACCAGTTCCTCCTTACTAATTTCCAATTTCTCTCTTTTGGGACGGGAATGTTCACTCGATGCCACTGTATCATGAAGCTATGTAACTTTCTTTTTTATTTTACAGGGGCTCACAGCTGTGAGTTTGCCCTTGAGTCTCAGAAGAGACTTTGGACTTTTGAGGAATGCTGGAACTGTTATGTCTACAGGAAGGGCTGGAGTGGTGGCTCAGCAGTTCTGGCTCTTGCCTGGCATGCATGAGTACAGGTTCAAACCCCAGCACCATGTACACAACGAAGTGTCAGAGCAATGAAAGCCACATGAAAACCTAAATAAAATTCTCTTTTTTTTCTCTCACTGTCCCTCTCTTAAAAAAAGAAAAAAAGGATAGATTGCATCGCTAACCCCAGCCTGCCTGTAACTAATTAGATCCCCACCAACATAGCAATCTGTGAAGGGAGAGAGCTGTGCTCGGAGATGGCCCTCCCCCTCAGGCGCCCAGTCGCTCACCGTCCATACCTACGAACGCCGCCCGGACTACATTTCCCATCGGCCACATAGGCGGGGCTACAGAGCGGAGCGTCTGTCCGAAGGAGGAGAAAGTTGGCTAGCAACGGTGGCAACTACATTGCGTTCCGCGCTCAGCGGTTATAAGCCAGCTTCTGCTACAGAACTAGCCAAGACTGCAGATATGAGGAGAGCCAAAGATACTGTTGCTGGACACCCCCTATCCTAAGTAAAACACTCATCTCCCAAGCCCGCATATTGCGGGGAGCAATCCTGGTACCGGGAGACAGCCTGCAGGGGGCCACAGACTGAGAGACACTCAATTTGAGAGAGACACAGATATCTGAAGAATTAGACACACGGCAAAACGGGCATTGGCTGCCTCTCATAATTCACTGAGAGTTCTCTCTTGAAGTAACCCATTACAACGAAGCTAAGCCAGAAGAAGCTCCAATTACTCCACCAAGAGCAATTTTCTCAAAGTACAAATCACACTCTTGAACCCAGCAAATGAGG
>PVKS010043266.1:0-14984 GCA_004027875.1 Aplodontia rufa | reverse complement strand
GGTAGGGATTAGGAAAGATCTAGGAGACTGGAGGGTGGGAATGTGGGGGAATCATCTCAGAAGGAGATCTCTGACCTCCATGAGATATCCATTTAACTCAGGGGTTCTTCTGAATCATGGGGAACCCAAGGGGGGCATCCATGACATGGCATTAGCCTTGGATAACTATGTATATATACATTTGTTCTTGATTGTTTGACAATGTTTCCCCCTCAATTATAACTCCATATTCATCTAATAAGGGAAAAAAATACTCTAAGAATCTTCCCATAAAGGACAAGGAACTAGTGTTACTTTCACAAAATGCTGGGAAATCTGCAAGTAAACTAACTACTGGCATATTGTCCCCTACCCCAGGGCTTTCACAATGAGCCATCAGGGCATGGCCTACTTCCTGCACCTTCAATGCAGAGTACCTCCAAATGTTGTCCACATTTACAACAAATGAATTGGTCAGGCAGGACAGATTAACTGACTGCCCTCAGGCAGTCTCTCTAAAACCAAGGTCTAAATTGAATTACTGGGACTGAATTAGGGGCCATAGAGCTTACCAGCTGGCAGGGCAGATCTTACAAGGGACCCAGTCAACCCATGCTGCCCGACTGATCTATATTTTTTTTTGGAGGGACTCATAACAATTGTAAGTTGTTTCCAGAGGTGGCAAATCAAATGTGCCCTTGGTATTGTGCTTGTGTGAAAGAGAAAATAACCAAAAAAAAAAAAAAACCCAAAAAAACATTGTGATATGCATCCAGGGGTTCAAGTGTTTAATAGAATAGCTTTGATTGATTCTGTAGCCCTCAGTTACATATTATCTTGACAGCTTTAACTACAATGGGATTTACTCCATTAGGAAGGTGGTAGGAAATCTATCCCTACCATCAGCTGAAATGAAGAAAAATGGAACCCAAGTTAAAGAAAAAGATTTAGAAGTTAAAGGGTAAATGAACAGTGAGAGACTTTGAAGAGACTTATGTTCAGAGTTATATGCTTATAATTCAATAGGGGATGAATTCCCAATCTTTTATATTCCAAATAATGTATTTACATTAAGGAGATATTTCTCTCCCTCAAGAAAAAAGTGAAGTTGGATAATTATCCTATATAGAGTTTCTCCTACAGTACATGAAATACCCTTTACATGTGTAGGAAAACACTGTCACTGACTGCATCACCCTGAACAGAAAGGATAGGAATGGGGTTATTGTTGAGATAGCATGAGGTGCAGGCAGTACTGACAGTACTAATAGTCTGCCTCTATTCTAGAAACATCATGCTTGCTTTCAGAATAAAAATGAATTAAAACAGATATTAAAAATCCCATACCCCTTACCATGGACTGAATCAAGTTTCCCCATAATTTATCTATTGAAGCACTAACCCTCAATATTTCATAAATGTAGCTACATTTGGGGACAGAGCTTTTAACAAGGTTATTAAATTTGAAAGACCATGAAGGTGGGCCCTGATCCAATGTGATCAGTGAACAGCTAAGAGAACAGTGAGATAGAAAAAGTTAGGCAGTCAGAGTAGACAGAATGTTGAGTTGGTCTGGAGAAGACTGGTTTCACTTTTGACATTCCTTTGATATGTCAATGAGGCCCAAAGGCAAACACTCCCTGCCTAGAGGAGGAACCACTTTCCTTCCCCTGGCCCCTAGATGCAGGGGCAAGGACATAACCTCAAAGTGCAAGGGCAGGGAGATAAGGACCGAATGGAGAAAGATAGCATATATAAGAGAGGAACTCAACCCCACTATGAGCTCTTGGCTCCCTTCCCCACCTGAGGGAAGTCTGCCCTGTTCTCTTTCTTAAATAAACTGTTTACTCTGCTTGCCTCGGTGTCCCTTGGTTTCATTCTTAGACTCCAAGAGGACACGAACCTGACATCCACATCACTAGCATCAACAGGATCCACAAAGAGGCGCCAGAAGCTCATACATGTACAGAAGAAAGGCCATGTAAAGATGAATAAGGTAAAACACCTATAACTCAAGGAGAAAAGCATTAAAAGAAACACTGAAGACACTTTGATCTTGATCTTCTACCCTACAGAAATTATGAAAAAAAATATTTAGGCCAACCAGTCTGTGGTATTTTGTTATGACAAACTAAAACACCCCCTTAGGGAAGCAGTAGGGCTGAAGGCTAACCTAACAAAACTGCAAATTGAATGACTTTCAGAGCATTAGGGGGATGGCTCTATAGGATACTTGGAGGTGTAGGGAGGGGGGATGGGAAGGGGGGAAGGTGTATGAAGAACTCATAGGAGTCTGGAGATTGGGAAGATGGGGGAACCATCCCAGAAGCCAATGCCATTCCTCCACGAACTACCCATTTAACGCATGAGTTCTTCTGGGGGAAACTGCAATAGGTAAAATTCAAGGTGGTTATTCATGATCTGTCTTTTCCCCTCGATAACAGAATTTATATCCATTGATTGCTAATGTTTTGATAATGTTTCCCCCTCAACTGTATTTCTATATTCTTCTAATAAAAAAATAAAAATAAACAAAAAATAAATAAAACACCCCCTTAGAATTCAGGTTTCCTGGACTGGGGCAGTGGCTAAGTGGTTATGGCACTGTGCTAGGATGTAGGTTTTAACCTCAGCACCATGTACACTGAAGTGTCAGAACAAAGAAAGCCACATGAAAAACTATATAAGATTTAAAATTAATTCTTTCTCACTGTCCTCTCTTAAAAACAAAAGCAAAAATTAAAAAATTCAGGTTTCCTATTCAGGAATTTTCAGAGCTCAATTACGCTAAGCTATGATGGAAACTATGAGAATATTACAAGTATGTGCCTGGGCCTATCTCCACGGGACCTAGAATGGACAGGGAAACCAATGCAAACATGAAATTGTGTTGCCTGCTGTGACTTAAGTAAAACTGTATAAATCCACCTAGGCTCACTGCCTAACCAGCTGAATCTCTTGAAGCATAGCAGGCCAATCTAGGAGCAAAGCATACCAATAAGATGGTGAGATTACAATACAGGACCCAGAAGAAAGGCAAGGAATCAAGGAAGAGGAGGAGGGAGGTAGAGGGGTGGGGGGGTATTGTACATACTGTATTGCTGATTTGTGTGCATCTAGGAATATGTGAAAACTAATCCCATCATTAGGTAAAACTAGAATGCATTAATAAAAATAAATTTAAAAAAGAAAAAAGCATGATAGAGTAAGACATACTTAAGATATTAAAACAAGATGAAGACAAAGAAAAAAGACATAGCATATCCAAAAAACAGTAAAGATAAAAATGTTGGCAAGGCTTGGCCAAGCATGGTGGTACATACCAGCAACTTAGGAAGCTAAGGCAGGAGGATCACTAGTTCAAGGGCACCTGGGCAACACAGCAAAACTGTGTCAAAGTAAAATTTTAAAAAAGGGATAGGGAGGTATCTCAGAGGTAAAATGCTCCTGGATTCAGTCCCTAGTACCACAAAAGTAAATAAATGAATTAAATTAAAATGTTACCATAGCTTTGCCATCAAACAAAATATATTCCAAGAAAATGAGTTAGCAGAGATCAAAAAGGGACATATGATAATGATAAAAGGATCAAATCATGAGGATGATATAACAACCCTAAGTACATATGCATTTTAATAAGTTTCAAAATAAGTGAAACACCCATCCCACAGTAACTGACAGAACAGCAGAAATAAAAGCACTTTGAATATGGAAAACCCAAAAACACCATCAGACAATTTTGTACAACTAACACTCACAGAACACTACACTTAACAACTAAGAATACATATTCTCTTAAGACCATATGCAGGCCACAAAAGAGGTTTCAATAATTTTTTTAAAGACCCATATTCTTGCAGAATTGAATTACAAATCAATAACAATATCATAATCAGGCATATCCCCACTCTAATATTAACACTTTCTTCTACCTATATTCTTCTTTAAGTGCCATTTTTCCTCAGTCCATCTCTTTATATCTGAAAATGAATATAAATTCTGAATGTAAAAGTATAATTATAAGCTATAAAGACAGCAAAGTTATACAAATATTTAAAACTTCAGAAAACCTAAATTTTAAATTAATTCACTGTAAGGCCTATCTTTAAGAGGTTTTGTTTTTTACTATATACTGATAATCATGTTGATACTGATTTCATATTGATTTTAAAGCATTAGTATCTCAGAATATAGACTATATAATGAGAACACAAAGATAATTTGATTTTTCCTGTAGATTAGTTAATTAAAACTTGTGATTTTTTGTGGTTATTAATAGTTTATAACAATTGCATTGAACTTTACCACTCATTATTGGTAAGCTCATGAAAACTTATCAGATTTGAGAAAACTTCTATTGTTTCATTCACACGTAAGCTTTAAGATTCATAACACTTTTTCTCAGACTAGACTAGCTTCAGGATCCATGTAATTAAGTATTTGCTTTTACTGCACCAACTACTGTACATAAGAACCATGGTTCAGTGAGACAGAACATATTCACAGCCTTTCATTTTCTTTAATTTTTTTTTTTCCCCAGAACAGGGGAGTTGTTAAGAGTGATTTCCAAGAATACGCTGGTTCACTGGAAAACCTAGCAGAAAGATAAGGGGCCTTTGCTCCAGGCACAAACATCAAGGCTAAAGCAAGAGGACTGCAAGTTCCAGGTCAGTCTGGGTGTCTTAGCGAGACCTTATCCCAAAATAAAATTTTAAAAAGGGCTGGAAATGTAGCTCAGAGGTAGACTACTTGCCTAGCATGTACAAGACCCTGGGTTCACTCTGTTAGCAATACCCTGACTATCCATGAAGGAGACTACACACAAATACATTTCACATAAACTGAAAATAAATGTATTTCACAAGCCAACTTCTTAGCTATCATACACACACACACGCACAAAATGTTTTTGGTTGCTCCAATGTCACTTAATATGAGAGGAAATTTGATGTAGGAAATGGAAAGGGATTGTTGTTTTAACTATGTGAGGTTAAAAAAAAAGCTACCTTTGTAAATTTAAAAAATATATACAATGTGTAAAGAAATTTCTAAGGCCCCTAACAGCATGGTAGAAGAGCTTATGCAGGTATAATAGTCTTTGAAGCTTGAGCTTCATTAAGCTCTGGTCAGTGAAACTAACTATACAGTATCTTCATCTACATAGAGGTGGAATAACAGTATCTATGCCATCCATCTTTGATGATTTAATGAATTAATATACATAAAGCACCCATGGGAAAAGCTCACTAAATGTTAACCTTTGTTATTATTTTATTATTTTTTTCCTAATTATCTCCTTTCCATTATCCCCTCTGCCAGGGGCTCAGACGACTGCAACTGTCACTTAACATAATTCCTCCAAGTTTGTGGTAGAGTAGTTTGAATGCAAAGTGAACTATGTCTTTCTCCTGCTTAACACCTGCTAAAAGCGTTACACACTTTTAGGGTAACATCCAAATTCCTTAGCATGAACATAATTACTGCTTTTACCCAAAAGAAAGATAAAATACAATCACCCTGTAAATTCCAGTTCAACTTTCCTGATATATAAATCAAAAGCTCTCTTGTTTACATAGCAATAATTACAGATTAGGCAAATTTGTCAAACCCCTCAAAAATGTGATCACCTTTACTACAACACTATGTTTATTCAACATTGCAACTGAGAAACTTACTCCAATGTATCACAGAATTCCCAATGTTTGCTATGAATACTGAATGATTATGAATAACGAGGTATTGAGTCTCAACTGTTAAGACTAAAAGCCATTCTTAAGACAAAGAAAATGGGCATAAAAATATGCATCCCCTGTAGAAAGAAAAAGCATCGGGTTAAGAAGCTTCTTACCTGAATATATTTCTTGCTATAATCACAACCTGGCTGTAGGGATCTGAAATCTACTTTGTGTAATTTATTCAGCTGCTGAACATCAGGCACCCCATTGACTTCCTTTATTAATTCAAGTGGCATATCAATTCTCCTTCACAGTGACTCCAAAGCAAATTCAACTAAGGAAGTTGACAGCTTGCTGCCGAAGACACAAAGATCGGTGTTTTATGCAAAACAAATTCATAAGTCACTCTAAGCCTCTTTGACATAGTTTCACTTTTCCTTTCTTTTAATAAGCTTCTCATCACTGTTGGAGTTTAAAGTGGCAGAAGGATGGATTATTTTATAAGCTTGTAACAATTATCAATGCAGAGCACTCCCCTAATGAATGGAAACTTATTTATTTAGCTTTTGCATTTAAAGAACTTCTAAAAGCTAGCTTTAAGATCAATGAGAATTTCACTAACAAACTTCACCGCTGTAACTGTAAAAGCAACTGTGGTGGTGGGGGTATGAAAGTTTGGGATTTCTTTTTTCAATACGCTTGGCAGTTATAATATTGTGTAAGCAAACTGCAGCAAAAGATCTGTTTATTGCCTGCCTCCATCCCCTATGTACTCCAAAGAAAGGATAAACTTGTTAACTTGTGTATTGCAGGTTAACTCCTACTCCTCAAACTGCTTGCCTGGAGCATTCGCTAGCGTCCATAGTTCACTTTAACTTGTAAGCTCCCACCTTCCCCAAACCACTGGAGTTCCCTTAGAGCAGGGACTTGGATTCATTCATGCTCGGGCAAAACACCAGCCAACATGCTGAGCGCGGCAGGTTCGCGATACACAAACACGGATTTCTCTGCGATCACTCCATCAAATGCTGATCTTAAGTAAATCAATCTCATATAATGCTTATGCAGGCCCCGACCCACCTCTTAACCACACAGTGAAGTCCAAATCGGCTTACACTCTCAGCTTCTCCATTGGTAAGAAAACCAGGAAGTCGTGATGGGCGCTTCCGTGACGTCACGCGCGCGTCGGCGGCTCAGCTCCCGCGCATGCGTACGCGGGCTAGGCCCTACCCGCTATTGGTGGAGGACGAACCTTGCGTGGGTCTAAGGCGCGCAGGAGGTTCCAGAAATCCTGAAGGTAGGGGTGCGGGGCGGGAGGCTGCACAAGGAAGCCCCACTCCGTCCGGTCAGAACACCCAGGATTCTCGCCTCTCCCTCTAGCACCGCCCCCCGCAGTTTGCAGGGTGAGCTGGTCCTGTGGGCTGCCAGATTGCTAAATCCAGTAACCACGAGCAGCTTTACACAGCCTGGCAAGACTGGAGAGTTCACTTAGTTAATTGGCAGCTCCTGGGAGCTGAACCTTTGCAATCTGCATCTCATTTGCCCTGGGAAGTAAGTTTGTGATTGTAGTTACACAAACAAATGTTAACAAGTATAACAGTGTTCTTTGATAGTTTTTATAGCTGTTTTCAGGCATTGGCAAGTGAGTTATGGTATTTTCCAACAAGTTTGATTTAAACTTGCCACTGGCTTACAATGCTACGATTTTTGTGATATGTCATAATGTTAAATGTGAATTACCAACTAATTTCTAACCACATCCCCTTCAGTCATTTAAGTGAAATTCCCATCAGGGTGAAACCATGATGTAATAACGAATTACATGAATTTATTTTTAAGACCGATTTGGACTAAAATATTTGCTTTTGATACATTTTTGCAGGAAGAAATAGCTCACTGTCCAGTACCTATTTTTTTCCAACAGGAAGCATGTCAAATTAAGCCCATCAGTGTCTAGTGAAGGGGCTCCCAAAATTTTTGTATTTTAGTAGGTTTTTTTCTTTTGGTTTACATTAACCTTCAAATCTTACTCATTTTAAAAATTCTTTCCTAAGAATAATATATTCAAATTTTAATTAACTTGCATAAATTAATGTTTACAGTTTATTGATTCATATAAATTATGTTTTCATTTTCAAGGTCTTTAAGAAATGCATGAATTTCCAATTAAAATACAATAAATATTTTTATATAGACATACATAACATTTTTAAAGTATAAAAAAGTCATTTTGCAAATTCAATTTATTCAACGAATGTTCAGGGAATATTGACTGAGTACCTGGTATAGAGCAGAGCCCTGGAGCAAAACATTGAGCACTACCAGGCCAGGCCCCTGCCAATTAGGGGATTGCCCTGGAAATAGTTTTTTGTTTGGAACAGGGGGATTGAACTCAATAATGCTTAACCACTGAACCACATCCCCAGCCCTATTTATTTATTCTGAAACAGTTTCACTAAACTGCCAAGGTTGCCTTTGAACTTGGGATCCTTTTGCTTCAGCTTCCCAAGTCATTGGGATTACATGCATGTACCACCATGCCTGACTTTTTGGTTTGGTTTTTAATTCAGAGAAATCAACCCAAATGTTTTATTGTATGTGAGGACTGTATATAGTAACAAGCAACTATATAATAGAAGAACTGATGTACTAGTTTCTCTTCTATTACTCTGATGAAATACCTGAGGCCAGATACCTTATTGAAAAAAACATTTAACATACAGTTTTAGAGTTTCAAGGGCATGACACCAGCATTGGCTTTACTCTGGTAAAGGCCTCATAGTAGATGGCATCATGGAGGGAGATGGAGCATGAAGGATTGCATGGCAAATTGAAAGCCAGAGAAGGGACGGGCGGGGGGGGGGGGGTGTCCATGAAAAATATGTCAGTTCCTTCCATGATGCTCCCATTAACCCATTGGCCTCCCACTAGGCTTACCTCTTAAAGATCCCACCTGCTCTTAATATTGTCAAATTGGATCAAGTTTTTAACATGAAGCCTTGGGGGATATTATCTACCACTAACTTAAATAGGGAGGTCTTGGTAGACTTCCTGGGAAATGTTTAAAAAGAGTGATAATGTAGCAAAAAATAAGGGCACATTGATTTTCTAAAGTAAATTTCAGTCTTATTATAATAAATAGCTTTAAGCATGAACTACTCTGAGCCAATCAATACATTTTTAGTCTTCTGACCCAGTCCAGCCGGGTTCTGACCTGAGGGACGGGCTGGGGATGAGAAAAACCACTGGCCGGAGACCTGAAACGGTCTTTCTTTGTCCAAACTTTTCCTTTTTAACGTTCATTTGTACTGCTACAACAAAATGCCTAACATTAAGTAATCTCAAACAAGTCAAGGCAACGCTACAAGACTCTTTCAGAACAAACATAGACAGCAATTTCTTACAGTTCTGAAGGCTGGGAAGCTCAGGAGCAAAGCATAGGCAGGTTTGGCTGCTGACAAGAGCTCATGTTCCAAAGGAGCACAGACACCACTTCCAGCAGCAAAGCACGAGAGCTCTCGACTGCTGGCTGGAGCCTCTTCTTTAAAGGCCTTCACCCCGCCCCCTCGAGGCCACTCTTCATTAGCTCATTAGCTTGTTCATTGCCACACCTGGATTTTGGAGGCACACGTTTGATCAGTAGGCCTCTACGTGCACTCCTTGAAGGATCTAGAATAATTGGCAGGTGATACCAATTCGAAACATCTGAAGCCCGTGTCCACACCCTGTTTTTCAAGCTTAACAATATACAGTCTAGCAGCCTTTCCCGAAGGAGCTTATGCAGACAGCAACAAGATCCAGGGCAGCTGATAAAAGTAAAGGTCAGACCCCAACAGTTTCTTCCTGTTAATATTTTCTAAACACCATGTCTAGCCTTTATGTTGATTTTCAGGTCAAATTCATTGTTTTAGTATCTATAGATTGTTGACTAGCACAGAAAGAAACCTCACACTGGCAATAATTTTACATGGTGATGCTCAGATATTAGATGTGAAAATATGAGAATATTCTCAGAATGAGATGATGGTAAAACTAGCTCAACATTAAACAAATGTGTTAATATAAAACAATACAATTATATTAAATTCCAACCAAAGTTTTAAATTATTTATTAATTTTAAAAATAGCACATTAATATAAGTACTTATGAGAAGCCAAATTATAAACACTTTTGTTGAGAGAGCCTGAAATTTGAATAAAATGGTTTTATTTGATGAGCCTACAGATAATTAAGCCATGTAAATTCAGTGTCACAGTTCACCATAGGGATACACGTGGATGCTCCTTCTTTGGTCTAGGACACCAGCTCTTTGGAATGTTTATCTCTCAGATGGTATTTTTTTCTAGGCACTTAAACTGTCTTTGGATACCTTCTGCCTTCTTTTTTTCTTTCCATGCCTTGATTTGATTTACAAATACATTTCATCTATGGTTCCTGTAATACTTAGAAGTGTTTGTGACATATCACTTTCCTCAATTTTCTAAGAATTTGTAAAATTCAAGACTAAATAAACATTATAATTACTGTGATGCTTCTGAAAACATGGTTTGGGATCTCTCTCTAATCTCAGGAATATAATCTAGTTTTTCTAGATATATGTCCACTTCTATCAAAGCACAAAGAAAATCTTAAAGGCATGTCAATGAATTTTATGGCCTGTCTTTAAAAACCACAGGGAATGTGCTCAGACTTGGCTATTTTCCTGAGAGCTTGGGAAAGGTCAAGGCTAAGCTCAGCACTGTAATAAGACTGGATATTTTTTTCTTCTAACTCCCTTTCTCTCAGCTTAAGGCATTTCTTAGAAGAATTTATGTGTTTGGGTTTTGGGGGAAAACATTTATCTGGAGTTTAACAATGTCTTCAGTTTTACTTCAGTTGTTTTCTCTTTTGATTATTGTTGGGGATCGACCCCAACCTGAGGCCCAGCTGGTTTGTAAAAGAATTGGTGGTAAACAACTCTAAGGGGCCCAGCTGGCTTGTAATTAGCAAATTGCCTGACCGCATGACTAAGCTATTTGGCCACTCATTTGTTACAATTGGATAAACGTGTTTGCACTTTACCCCTATTGGTTGTTGTAATGGATAAAGAGAGTAGCGACTAGTCAGGAGAGAAAGCAGTCAGGAGGGAAGCAGAGAAGCATAGAGTCAGAGAAGCCGAAGCAGAAGCACAGAAGTATAGAACCAGCGAAGCAGCAGCAGCAGCAGCAGCAGCAGCAGCAACAGCAACAGCAACAGCAACAGCAGCAGCGACGGTAGAAGATGCAGGTAGTAAGAGCCTTGGCTGCAGAAATAGGGACTCTAGTATGGCAATAGAAACAAGGACTCTCTAAATGTGAATAGCCTTGATTCAAAAAAGAATGTTTTAAGGGCCTTGCCTCTAAAAGAGGGAAGGCAGGAAGCGCTTGGAGGCCTTTAGCTGCGGTAAAGGGAGAAATAAAGTGCTTGGAGAACTTAAGACCAGTGGGTCTATTTTAATCTCAGTCAAAAGCCGAATGAGAGCCGTCCGGTTCCTGCCAGCCGGGACCGGACAGATTATTTCAAGCAAAATTTAGGTTAATGCACTTAATTTAAAGTATAATTTATATTATCATTCCTTTCTTTTAAAATTTTATCCATGTAGCCTGGTAGTTTCATTCTAATCCTGTTTATTCATACAGACGTGTCAAGTATAATATTTATAACATATTAACATGTTGAGTGCAGGACTTGGGTGAGTAGTTGCTTTCATCTTTAAATTTAAAAATTACCATTCTCATCAATTAACTAAAAATAACTAAGCCAAAATAATATTTGAAAGCTACACGTTTTATAGCTAAATACATCTTAGTGCTAAGAATGTCTGATAAGCAGGGTACATTTTGAATGCTTATGCAGATCATACTCCACTTCTCCCAGAACTGCCCTCCCCATACAGAGAAGTCTAACTAAAGCCATATTAAGGTAACGTAGTTCATCCTATTCCAGGTTGACCAGAGTGATCCCTTGATTACTCGACCCATGAGGCAGTCTATCTATTGCCTGAACCTGGTTGGTCAGATTCTTTCTCTTTAAGGAGATGGATTGGTGTTTGTATACAAGTTAATCAGTCTTGACGTCTGAATTTCAAGAACAAAAAGGATAGGGTAATCATGTCCAACAGAGCATGGAAAAAAAAAAAAAAACAGAGGAAAGTAAACTGCAAAGAAAGGTGGAGCATGAATCGGATGTCCACGAGGAAACAAAACCAAACACCATGAATCCCCACAGAAAAAGGCAGAGTAGTTTCCTGTGCATAGTTCTTAATAAGGAGCTGAATATACTACTCTACTCTTGGGTTCCATGTGACACTTTTGAATTTCATCAGCATTTATTAATTTTTATTTGTTAATTTTTGTTATTTGCTAGCAACAGGGCTATGATGAACAACACTTAGAAATCTTTGTAGTCTATCCCCTTAAAATGCAGAGAGAATTAGAACAGTGCTTATCACCTTCCACCACACCTGATTCAACTCCCCAAATTCTCTGGACTGCATTTCTTCAATACCATCCTAGAGAGTTCCCTTGAGGCTTTATTCTCTTTTTCCTACACAAAACCAATAGTCCATTCTCAAATAAGACATTGTGTTACATCATTTGTTTCTCTGAAGATTACAAGGACTTTAAAAGTGAAGTCAAAGTCTTTTAAACATCCTAAAAGACAATATATGACCTAATACCTCTGCTATCCTTCTAACTTGGCCTCTTCATGTCGACTCACTCCAGATAAACTGGAATCCTTACTGTTTATGTGGAGTGCACAGCAGAGTAATAGAACACTATTTTCCAAATTTCCTCAACTCTTTTATTTTCTCAAAATAACCTCAAAGAAACCGAACTGACTGCTGTATTTAAAACTGTGCACACGCACGCGTGCACACACACACCCCTCCAGAAGTTTACTACCCTTTTCTTTTTTTCTAGAGGACTAATGACCTTCTAAAGTACTGCAAAATTGACATATTTAATTGTTTTACACAAGAATGTAAGCTCCACAAGCTCTTTTGTTCATTTGACAGTTCGTAGCAAGTACTTGATAAATGGTCAACTAAGACATCATGCTTAGTGATATATTAATCATTTCTCTGTCCAGTGGTCCATGGCTCCTGTGGATAACACATTTCATTATCTCCAACGTACCAGTGCTTGAAAATCATCAGTAGAACTGATAAGAAGAAAGACACTTATCTTTTAATAGAAACCAGTGAAGTTATATACATAAGTATGAAAAGTAAGCAAATTGTTTATTATGCTAAAAAAGTAGAACTTACAAACCTTTGATTAACATGAAAAATCCGTTTGGCCTACCAAAATGGTTCAAAGACCATTTTTTTGCGTGTGAAATACAGGTAAAAAAGAGACATTTGATTATAATGATTACAGTCTTACATTAGCCAAGATTTGAATTTTGAAATCTTACCTTGGTTAATACAGATAAGTGACTTCTTAAATTAGAATGTTTCTAATTATAATATTCAAATAAGAAAAATAAGTCTATCTTCAATTTTATTTGAAGCTGAAGATCACCCTCTTCCATTCTTCTCTCAGCCACAGGGTGTGGTCACTGTCTTTTCAACTTCCTCCTCGCTCCCTCTGGAGGCTTGGTGATTTGGAGTACATGAAAGCAAATGCAGTGAAAACCCCTATCTAGGATGAATCTAATAAATAAGCCATGCACCAAAGGAAAGGTCAGTGGCTGGAAATAGAAAAAAAAGGTACAAATGCCAAGTTTGCACAACAGGAGATCCAAATGTATGGAGCAAGACCCAGACTATGCAACAGGAACAAAGCTTTCATCACAGAAGGGAGGCATAGATCATTTTGTTTTGGAACATGTAGTCCATGGTGCCTCACTGTATAAAAGGCACAGGCCTGGGAAAGACTGTCTCAACAGAGATTAAATTATACCAAATATTCACACTGAGATTTTAAAAGAACTATGTAGAGGAAAATTCTTTTGAGTGATAATTCCTTTTTTTAATTAGAAGAATATAGAAATACAGTTGAGGGGGAAACATTATCAAAACATTAGCAATCAATGGATATAAACTTTGTTATCGAGGGGAAAAGCCAGATCATGGATGACCACCTTGGATTTTACCTATTGCAGTTTCCCCCAGAAGAACTCATGCGTTAAATGGGTAGTTCGTGGAGGAATGACATTGGCTTCTGGGATGGTTCCCCCATCTTCCCAATCTCCAGACTCCTATGAGTTTGAATGATAATTCTTTTGAGTGGTCATCCAGAAAGATTCTTTGACTAACTTGATTGTAGTAACAAGAGAAAGTTCCCACCCCCATGAGGGACCTATGTTTAAGAAGAAATATGTTGCCTAAAACAAAACAAAAAAAAAGTTGGTTATTTAAGTTTCTCTGTAGAGATGTAAAGAGCAAAAGGAGAAAAAGCTAAAGTAAAACCAGGAAAAAACTAAGAGACTTTGTGTGACTCAGGAGAAAGGTCACTCTGATGCCAGTCCTGCACCCCATTCAGACACTAAAAAAGAGAGAAAGCTTTAGGACATTGAGTTCACAAAATTCTTGAGAATGAATGAAATTTTAGAAAAAAATCTGTGAGAGTTTGACTTATGTTCGGTTTGATACATGAATAATTCTAGCAACACACACAGAAGACACATGAAGAAAACAAAAGAAAAAAATCAGAAAACTAACAGACATTGGAGGATAGATTATTCAGAATCTTTCAACCATTACTATTTTGGAACTAGGGGTTTATATCATGAATTTAAGGTCCCTTTCATCTACATGGTATTTTTTATCTATATGTTATGAAAAGATGTCCCAGAAAATCCTGGACACATACAGCCTCTTTTCTAGGTAATCTTAGACTTAAAAACTCTTAATTGGGAACTGGAGCGGTGGCTCAGCAGTGTTGCACTTGGCCTGGCATGCACAAGGATCCACGTTAGAACCCCAGCACAACGTACATAACTAAGTGAACTAAGTGTCAGAAAAAGAACACTAGATGAAAACTAAATAAAATTGATTCTCTCCTTCTCTCTCACTCTCCCTCTCTCCGTCTAAAAATAAATATATACCATGGAATATTACACAGCAATTAGAAACAATGACCTTGCAGCCTTCGAGGGTAAATGGATGGTTATGGAAGAGATCATGTTGAGTAAAATCAGCTTAACCCAGAGATCTAAGGGTCGACTGTCTCCACTCATAGGTGGAGGTGGGGACTAGACCCTGGACAGTGAGAAAGATGGTCTAGTAACATGAGTTAAATCCAGATAAGATGTAATGCTTTATAATCTAATACTTTTTTTAGAGCTATAAAGGGAAAGGGAAG
>PVKS010043265.1:0-14983 GCA_004027875.1 Aplodontia rufa | reverse complement strand
ATTTTCTTCATAATATCTTTTAATGAACTCAAGTGTTTAAATTTTATGAAGTCAAATTTATCATTTTTTCCTTCATTTTGGTTTTACATTTAAGAAATTCATAAAAACTTTCTTCTGTTTTCATCCAGAAGTCTTATTATTTTAGTACTTATATTTTGGCCCCAAATCCATTCCACATTAATTTTATATGTAGTTTAGGACAATTTTTGGATAAAGATATCCAACTGTTCCATCTCACAGCCTTTGGTAATACAATTTGGGTATAGTTTATAATCCTTTTTATACATTGCTGAATTTATTCAAGTTATATATTTTTAAATTTTCATCCTACAAATTTTTGTTGCTGTTATATACATATATGATTGATTTTTATATTATCTTTGTATCTAAAAACCTTGCTAAATTCATTTCTTAAACTTGCATGATTATATATTTTCCATACAATATAATTTTATTGCCTTCTTTCTCATCTTCCTTTCGTTTCCCCCCAGTCCCTATACAATCTAGGACTTCCAGTACAATAGTGAACAGCAGGGACGACAACAGTTACTCTTTTCTCATCCCTAATCTCAGGGTAAGTCCCTCAATATTTCACTTTGATATGAGGTTTTGTCATAGCTTATCTTCATATATACAGATACTCTTTATTAAGGATGCTTAGTTATATTCATAGTTTCTCAGAACTAGATACTGAATTTTATGAAAAGCTTTCCTGTATCTATTAAAATAACTGTTTGGTTTTCTCCTTTTTCTGTTATTACCTCATTTTATTTTTTAGTGTTACCCAACCTCTCACGCCTATACTAACAACAACGTGGTCATAACACATCTTAGATATCTGTTATTATTTTCTTTAGTACTTTTTACATTTCTGAAAGTGCTAAAATCTCTGTTCCACTTCCCCACCTCTTCAGTTATTGCTTTCTGTTGACCTTTTTTAGTCTTTCAGAGCTTTATCATTTACAAATCAGCAAATGCTTTAAAGTAAAAAAGAATGAGAAAGTTGAGGTCACTTTAATGTATTTCTCTCAAGGATTCTGGTCCCCTAAGTCCTGGCTACCTTGGTAGCTCTCAGTTTTCAAACAAATGTTCTTCCCTTAATTTTTCTAGCTTTTCTAACTCTTCTATTGGAGGACTTTTGGCTACTCTATCATTTTCAGAGGCAGAAATTCATCTTTTGTAACATTAACTAATTCATACTAGTCCTGTCCTTTCAACTTGTTAATGGCTAATCTCCTCAGCTCTGCATTCCTATGTCCTAGAAGACCCTAAAAATATAGCTTTAGTCTCCCCTCCATCAACTCACTTCTTTGCTCACTCCTCTATAGTCAGAAATATCTGCTTTCCACTCTTCTCACCACACATGCTCATTCCTAAATCCATGCTTTTTCAATTGTTCTTCCCACTCCCTGGAACACCCAGTCTCTGATCTTTTGCAGGACTGCCTGACTTTTACCCTGTATCAGTTTCAAGGTCACCTCCTCAAAGAGGCCTTTTCAAGACAACTTCTCTAATCTTGGATGACTCCTGCCTGATCCTTACAAACAATATAATCAACATGAAAGAAGGGTAACAAAATCAAGCCAACAGAATAAGAGTAAGAAATTTTCAAACAATATTATGCTGTTCCTACCCCATTTCCACATTCAATATAAATAAAATGATAAACCAAGAATATAATATCTTTGGGTGCAGAATCACTTTTGTATATTGTAATATACAACCTGAGTGTATGAGCCTTCCCTGGAGTTTGACAAACCTGGATTCAAATCACTGCTGCATAAATTTTCAGATATCTGACTTCAAGAAAGATTCTCAGTCTCTGCTTCCCAAACTGTAAATGGAGAATTATGATAGTATCCATTTGATAGTATTGCTGTAATGATGTAAGAAATGTCATTTTGTATGCAAAGTGCTTAATACAGTGGCTGAGTAATAGAAAGTTCTCTGTAAACAAGAGCTATTATGATGACAATGTTGCCGGTGATGATAATGATGATGAAAATAATAAGGCCCTATCACATCTGGTAAAATACTAAATCATTCAATCGAACACATACAGACATATGCCCACACACACAAATTAAATATTATAATTTCCACCAAGTGGATGCAGTCTTTAGCACTTGCATTAACAAATTTGGTAGAGCCTTTGTTGTTTTGAGTTCTGCTGTGAGTAAGTTTGGTGGCAAGAAATATAGACCAACCCTAAGGAGTCTACAAAAAGTAAGAGGAACTTACTGGAAGAATAGTGCAGTATTTCATTCAACAAAAGGAAGAAATGAAAAGTCAAGCTTTACGAAAAACAGAAATCAAGGTAGCTCCAGAAAATGAAGGCTACCATTAAAAACAACCCCTTAGAGCACTGCCATTTAAGTGACTAAAATACCATCAATATCTACACTTTGCTCTCAGTTCAAAATTCCAAATTCTAAGGAGAATCTGATTGGTATAACTGGATCAAATGCCTGCCCCAAACCCAGTCATCTCCATCCCAAGCAGCAGGATCAAATATTAGAGTCTCAGATGCTAAGCATCCAGCTTTGTGAATCAGGAAGCAATTCCCAGAAAAGAGTTCTATTTTAGAGCAGGAAAGTCATTTCAAGAAGTTTAACTGTAGTCCTAGGCTCCATAAGACAGGCTTTCTCTAAAAGATGCCATTTTATTCTACTCTTTGCCCATCCAGACCAGTGGTGACCAAGTTATGCACCATTAACTGCTTGGGAGGGAGTTACTTATAAATTAAATATAACTGAATCACTGAATCTGTTTTCAAGTCCTCTAAATAGAACAACAACATGCTACCTTGTAGAGCCAATTTTGCATATCAGAGCTGAGTCCCTTGCTTCCTATGATTACAGAAAACCTTTGTGAGATTTTAAAAGAATAGAGAAACACTTAATTCTTTTTTGTAGTGCAAGTCATCAAAATTTAAGAGAAAAATACATTGGAAATTGTGCTCCATAGGAGCTATTAAAAGGAACCTTGAAAGGAAGTATAAAATATTCACTGATGCCAAGAAAATGCCCATATTTTGTAGTTACCCAAAATTGTAATAAAATCCTTGATTTCAAAATTCTTCTATATTCCTTAAACACAAATTGTTAGCAAACTGAAAAGGCGGGAAAGAACGACAAAATACAATGAAAGCATCCTCCTCCAAATGAATCCCATTCTGCAGAACCTGCCAAAAAGATATCAAGGAAGTCACACCCAGCTGGGCAGGAAAGGGCAGAAATGAGGAGTCATCTGTGAAGTATCACAAACGGGGACAGCAGTTGAGGCTCAAGGACACTCAGCAACACAGGAAGAAAAAGAAGACAAGAACGGGACAGGGATGATTCCTTTGGAATTAATGACATCAGTGTACATTCCTCTTGCCTACTACTGCATCATCATCTTCTACCTGGAATATTATAGGATTTGTGGTACTCAGGTATTTTTTTTGAGCAGAAAAAAAATGTTCAATATTTGGAAAAGTGGCATAGGTATCCACAAGGAGGAAGACATCATGGTGGAGTCAAACTGGTGGGTTGACTCAAACTAGCAGGTCCATTTCCAGCTCAGTAGCTTACTAACTGTGTGACCTGTGGAGATCACTTAATGTTTTAAGCCCCACATCCCTCATCTGAAATGGAAATAGTATTTTAGTCTATACTTCCTTTAGGTTGTTTGGGAACAGAATGAACCAACAACTATAAAAGGTTCTTGTCACTTGTTAAACACTTCACTAATAGCTATTGTTGCTGTTTCTGTTCTTTCATTCTTTTTTTTTTTTACTTCATTGTGAGGGTGGGGGTGCCAGGGATAGAACCACTGAACCTTCCCTTTTTTAATTTTTTTATTTTGAGACAGGTTCTCACTAAGATGCTTAGGCCCTTGCTAATCTGCTGAAGCTGGCTTTGAACTCAGGATCCTCCTGCCTCAGCCTCTTGAGCTACTGGGGTTATAGGTGTATGCCACCATGCCCAGCTCTTCATTCTTTGATAGATAATTGCTAGACTAGTGATTCCTAGAGTTTTGCCTTTAACATTCCAGAAGAAATATGTTAAAGACAAAGATAGCAGCCTGAATCTCCAGATTTTTTTACTTCACCAATCAAGATATTTTTTAAAATAAGAAACTATAATTTATTTCTCCCCACCATTTTAAAGGTAGGAAAGTTCAACTTAATCCCCCAAATAAAGGGAGCATGCACTCACACAAAAAGGACAGTGCACTGCTGTACAGGAAGCTGAAGATAACACAAGTGTCGCGGATTGGCACCGGGGCACCACTCACCAAACTGCCTACGTGGCAGCCTGAAACCAGCGAGCAAAGCAACAGTGTGGAGCATGGCGTGCACTTTCATACTCTGCTTGTGGCTCATCCTCTACCAGGAATGCGTTCCCTACATTTCTACTTGTCAAAAATGCTATTTTTTCCTAAGCTCCAGTGCCAGAACTTCCCTGAGAGCTACGTGATCTTCCTAGCAGCTGGAAGCATTCAGTGCTTCCTCTCAATTCTAGCAACAAGACCATCTCTGGATCTGTCCTCTGTTCACTGTCTACTCTGCAACTTAGAAAGCACTGCTATCTTGAGTGAGAAAACCACTTCTGAAGCACTGTATATAGTTCTAACCAGCCCTGCTGGGTTTTGATAGGAATGTGCATATTCAAACAGCACATACTCAGACAACTCAGGTGTCAATCAGTGGACAAGTAGGTAAACAAACTAGGGTATCTATACAGTGGAACAGTATTTGGACTTAAAAAGAAAAGAAATTCTGACACACGCCACAACATAAATAAACCTTGAAGACATTATGCGAAGTGCAATAAGCCAGTCATACTGTATGGTTTGACTTATATAAGGTTGCTAGAGTTGTCGAATTTATAGAGGCAGTAAGTAGAATGGTGGTTTGCAAAGACTGTAAGAAAAGGGTAATGGGAAGTTATTCCTTAATGGGTACAGGAGGTCAGTTGGGGGAGATTAGCAAGTTCTGGAGATGGAAGATGGTGACGGCTGCTCATCAGTGAGAACGTACTTAATGACTTGGTACTGAACACTAAAACCAATTACCTAAATGGTAATTTTTACATCACGCAAATGTTACTACAACTTTAAAAATTTTTAAAGATTTGTTTTAAAGCATATAATCAGAAAAACAAAGAAGGAATAGTTAAAGAGGTTCAGACTATTTAAAGGAGACTTGAACTCTGGAGCAAGAAAAGATAAGAAGACATATTAGACAGTAGTTGTCAACTCCAAAACCCACTGTGTGTAAAACCACTAACTCTTGTTCTATTCAGTCTCAAATAATCTCTGCAAGACAAATGAGTAGAAACTACATGGAGACAAGTTTCATTTGATATAAGAACTTTCAACAGTGAAGTCTAAATATAGAATAGGCTATTTTTATAAATAATAGGTTCCACTTCTCTGAACATGTTCAAATATAAATGGAATATTCCCTTGGCAGAACTCATTGGGGGAGCAAGCATCAGATGGAGGCTGGATTAAATCAGTGATTCCTAAAAAGCAGTTAAAAGGCTGGTGCCAATACACGATGAACTTTTTACTCAATGATGGTTAAATGACAATACAGAGATAAAATTGTGAGATTTTTATATAACTGAATGCATTTTAATTGTAAGATGTCTTCCACTCTTTCAATACAAAAATGATCATCTCTTCCAAAACAATGATGAATGGCAGTTTTTTCTTCTGTGTCATTCTTTAAGGACAAAACTAAAAGTTGAGAAAATAAAGTCAGCCTTCACTTTAGAAGACATGATTATTCCACTCACTTGAACAACAAAATTCTTAACATCCTATCAAAATTCCAAGCACCCATGTTTACAAAAAAGGATTGTTATCAAAGCTGCTTCACTGTTCCTTTTAACCCTATTTCAACAGCATGTGTGGGGGTGGTGCACCTCCCAAGGAGATTTTCCCCTAGGCATCTGCCAGCACAGGGATGGCCTACAATGATGTAGAATTTGAACAAATTCCCAATCTCTAAGGGATTTGCATCAATGACAAAAAAAGAAATTTGCTATAGAGATGTTTATCCAAATTCACTTCACAGTCAATGGGCCAAATTCCCAATACCACTGGCTTCTCAAAGGATGAGGCAGTTTTATTGTACAGGTTTGTTTGGGAGAGAAGTATGTATGCATGTGTGAATGTATGAGTGTGTGAGTGTGTGTGTGTGTGTAGATAAAGAGAGAAGGCATATGAATGAATGGATATAGGCGCCAACAGTCACAAGAAGGGAGTGATATTTATTTAGAACTGCATTCAAGAACCATTTAATGATAAACAAAAATAAGGTTCAAAGCCCATTCCTATCAATATTCACTACCAGCAAAAGTGGTTGGTCCATGGGTTTATCTTTCTCTCCCTTTGTCACCCTTTTTTAAAATAATCAGGAAAAATATCAAAGTGCCAAGTTAGTTTATTGTCAGGAATCAAAAAAGTAAAAATGCACACTGATGACATCACCCTATAGAAACCCACAAAGCTTTTTGATCCTGCTATTTATCCTTTCTCTTGCAACATCTGTATTTGCATCCTGCAGAAAATACTTCTCTTTCTGTCATTCATAATCTGTCAGGACAGCATTATCTTCTTTGGTTTAAAAACAGAAATTCCATTTAACTTAGTGGTTGATAGATATAATTCACATCCTTTAACTAACAATAATTACTCCAATTTACTGCAGGAAGATAAGGAAAAAACACATATTCTGCAGCTTGTTTTGCATCATGAAACACTGGGAGGAGAATGGTCCTACTCTTGATATTTAAAAAAAAAACAACTTATTAAGTAAAAAACAAAATGGACCTAAAAGGAACAAAAGCATTTGGTACACCCTCCTTATGTTTCAGTGTAGTAGTTAGGGTTCTGGGTTCTCAAAATCACACTTTGGTTCAGATTTTGGCTTTGCCACTTATATAACCTTAGGCAAAACATATAAACTGAGTCTCATCTTCATCATCAGTAAAAACAAAGTATGTATCAATATCTGTAATCATTAATGTTAGCTGCTGTCATTCTCTTCTTCCTTCTCATCAGCATCATCACTAAGCAATGTATCAGGAAGGTTCACATGACAAGTAACAAAAAACATTCTGCCTCACTTTACCTAAACAAAAAACATATTTACTGCAAGCGTATAGAATAATACCTAGAAATTGAAATAAAACTAAGTTAAGCCTATAAGCAACAGGAACCAGGATCCCAGGAAATAATGGACAGCTCATGCTCTAAGCCACCAACACCAGCAAGAATCACCTCCAACCATTTTCCATGCTTCGGTCAATGTACTCAAGATTGAGAATCCCTGGAGAAACAGAGTCAGAAAAAGACTTGCCTTGGTCACATGACCACAGATTGGTCAAGGGAGGATAAGGTGTTTGGCTGACAGTTCCAAAAATACTACATGCAGTAGAGGAGACTATTCCCCACAAGAAAATTCCTTGTTGGATTTGTTGTTGCTTAAATGAAGGTACAGATGCTGAGCAGGTATGTTAGCATAGGTAGTTAGCTGGAGATGAGCAGGAATGGGAGAAGGGGAGAGAAGAAAGGAAATGGCTACCACAGGGCCCTGACCAGCAACTGATCCAGAGGACTCAATACCCATCATGGAACACCTTAAAGATACAGACTCCCCCCTCCCCTTGCCTGGGCAGGACCACTGAAGAAAGCCAACTGAGGAAGGTGGGCAGATTATTCAGAACCACAAAATGGCACCACTAGTCTCCCTCAACCCTTATACCACCAAAGGGGTCCATTACATTCCTTCATAGATGTATGGAGAAACATCATATTCCTAAGGTCGCCCACAAGCTGCTCCAAGGGTTAGCTAACCATTACATGACCTGCCAGTGGTCCTAGGCCAGAAAGGGCAGAATGACCCAAGCACACAGGCATATGCTCTCAATCTTCACACAGTGCAGGCATATGGGTTCTCCCTAATGGACAGAACCTGTACAAATGCTGGGCTCAAAACCCATAGCTATCTGCCACTCCAGGTTTCTCATTACTCCCACCCCACATCCTGACCCAGGTCAGAGATTGATCATTTCAGTGCATTTTGGTCCATAGCCAATGGACCCACCTTTCTCTCTGGATAGGTATGTCTCACTTTCTCTTGCCTTTCCCTTGTGCTGCAATAAATCTGCTCTAATTACCATTCCTGCCTTGCTGTACCTCTGTTTCTGTAATTGCCCTAATCTTAGGCATTACACCCAAGTACTGAGGATCACTCCACAGTCAACTCTCAACCTCCGGTAATAGGTAAAATACCAAGCATTATTATCACACCATTATTTTCCAAGAACCTACTATGTCAAGTTCAAGACTACATCCTCTTCTCTCTTTATCAGCCTCTTTCTTCAGTAATTACTCTGTTAATATATGTTATGAATTTTTAGTTGTTGTTGAAATTCATCTTGAGAAAAATTAGAAGGCCCCAGCATTCTAAAGTATATATGTCCCATCTTTTAAAAATATGTTGTTTGCTAAAAAGAAATTATTTTGTTGAAAACTTTCCTATTGAAATTTCCAGAAAATTCATTACCTTTATGGCTGAGTAATTCACTACTGATTTGTGTTATTAAGAAGCACAGAAGGCATCCTTTGAAAAAGTTATCTGAAGATTACTTAAAGAAATAGTTGTTCTCTTATAAACAAATCTATTTTTATGTTCAATAAGATGATATTTATGCTCAGAAATTAAGAAAAATTAAGGTTTTGTTTTGATTATTTTTTTAGATAATGCTTCAATGAGAAAGGATTAAACAATAAAAAGCAATGGTGTAAGAATAATAATGATAAATAATAATGAAATATCTGACCTATAATTGCATTAAAATTTTCTTCCAGCTTACTAGCTGAACAAATCCCAAATAATAAAACATACAGAGGCTGATTAATTTGGAGTCCCAAATAAATGTAGAGCTTGGTGAAACCATTTCTCACAAAACCTAGGGCCCTATGATCACACATTTTTGAAACAAATCCCAATCCACCATTAACAACTATGTGACACTAAGTTTTTCTTTAATTTTTTATTTTGAGCAACCTTACAAGATTTTAACAAAATAATATAAAATGTGTATAAAATATGCATATATTCTGGATATTGCAATTAACCCCAGGAGTGCCCCCCCCAATTACCCTCCCTTATCCCTCCCTTCCCCTTCCCATTATAACTCTAAAAAAAGTATTAGATTGTAAAGCATTACATCTTATCTGGATTTAACTCATGCTACTAGACCAACTTTCTCATTGTCCAGGGTCTAGTCCCCACCTCCACAGAAGAGTGGAGACAATCGACCCTTAGATCTCTGGGTTAAGCTGGTTTTACTCAGCATGATCTCTTCCATAGCCATCCATTTACCTTTGAAGGCTGCAATATCATTGTTTCTAGTTGCTGTGTAATATTCCATGGTATAAATGTACCACAGTTTTTGAATCCATTCTTCCTGTGAGGGACACCGGGGTTGTTTCCATAGCCTAGCAATAGTAAATTGTGCTGCTATGAACATAGATATTGCTGTGTCACTGTAATGTGCTGTTTTTAAATCCCCTGGAAAGATTCCCAGGAGTGGAATAGCAGGGTCCTATGGTGGATTCATCCCTAATTGTTTAAGGATTCTCCATACTGCTTTCCAGAGGGGCTGTACCAGTTTGCAGCTCCACCAACAGTGTGTTAGTGTGCCTATCTCTCCACAGCCCCTCCAGCATCTATTGTTGTTTATTTTCTTCATCTTTGCCATTCTGACTGGTGTAAGGTGGTATCTTAATGTGGTTTTCATTTGCATTTCTCTGATTACTAATGATTTAGAGCACTTTCTCATGTATTCTTTGGCTTGATCAATGTCCTCTGGTGAGAAGTCTCTATTTAGCTCTTTGGCCCATTTATCAATTGGGCTGTTGGTGATTTTGTAGCTGACATTTTTGAGTATTTTATAGATTCTGGATATGAGACCCTTGTCTGAGGAATCATAGTCCATGATATTCTCCATTTCTGTAGGAAACCTCTTGACTCTTTTGATTGTTTCCTTGGCAGTACAAAGAATGACACTAAGTTTTGAATCTGCCAAAATATTCAGGCCTTGATTCATTTCTAAGATGAAATGAATAGGATGATGAGATGTTTTCAGATCTTACTGATATGCATGGAAGGATCCTGACACTTTATATGGCAAATGTTAAGCACCCAATGACACATGTTAATAGAGCAGTTCTCAATAAATAGTGATTTTGCTCCCCAAAGGACACAAGGCAATGTCGGGAGATATCTGGTTATCCAACCTGGAGGGTAGGTGATGCTTCTAGAAATCAGTAAGGAAGGATGCAGGTAAACATCCCATAGTGTAGAAAACACGCCCATGCAACAGGATTATCTCAGTCAAAACATCAAGAAGAGCAAGGGCGAGGCTGAGAAGAGAGACAGAGGAGAAGTAGTGTGAAACAGTGCAGAATCTGTAACAGATCTAGAAGAGGGAATACATTTGGAGCCAGAAACGAGAGGTGAGCATAGCAACAGCAGATTTGGCATGAAATTCACAGGCTTCTGCCATACATAAGCTCTTAAGAGCTTTGGGATTCAAGATTCTCATTTTTATGTGACATAATACCATCTACCTAAAAGGTGTTAGCAGGCCTGACATTCATCCTTAACCATATCTTTGTGGATGCCCACTATCCATAACCAGGAAAACTACAGCAGTGTGAATCCTCTATCTACCCTTACTGTTAGGTGCATGTCATAAGTAGATAGCTGCTATTCTTGTGGCATATTGGACCAACATCTAGGTTTAAAGTTTGACTCTTCCACTTTAGAAATACCTGTACTTGGAATAGTTGATTAACCTCAGCAAGAAATCAATGCCCTCTTATAGGGAAGCAATCAAAGACCAGATTCCAAGTTCAAACGAGTCTTCCCAGCAGGACAAGGTTCTCAACCTGAGATCTTCAAACCTCTGAAATTTTTTTTACATTACATATATACATACATACATACACACACACACACACATATATATATGCACATACTTGCATGTGTGTGCATATTTGCATGCATGTGCAGGGGTGAATATATGTGTGGGTTTCTGTATGTTTATATTTTCTCTAAAGATGTTCAAAATAACTAAGGACTACCATACTACATATATACATTTTTAAATATAAAGTAATAATCAGGATACAGTAGAACTTCTGAAGCAATCATTCTGAAGTGAAAGAGGTAGTATTTGGAAGTGGGTAAGCACTGGGAGTCTGAGTTCTGCCTCTGCTGTGCAACCTTGGATAAACAAGTGGTAGCACCTCCTAGAGTCTTACCTACAAAGCTGAAATATATATAGCGTCTGCCTAAGAGAGATCTCAGAACAACAAAATGAAACAGTCCCTGGAATGTATTTGGCACAGTGCCCAACACAAAGTACACACTCGCTGAAAGTCGGCTGCTGTGCGAATGTTGATTGCACAGACTTTTACATCCAGATGATGGCAGTGGCTTTGGCCTTCAGTCTTCTCTAATTACATGTGACATACCTCATCAGAAAAACTGCAGGAATTCCGCAACTCTTCTAGCCACCTCAGCCAGAGGATTCACTTAATCTGAGACATGTGGTGTATAATAACACCTAGACAACTTCAGAAAGCAGACAGAAGTAGCAGTGAATCTGGCCACAAAACCTTTTTATACAAAGAAAGCCTCATTCAAACCTCCTCCTCTGACAAGCCCCCAAGGAAATCTTCTGGGGTTCCATAAGCACAATAAGGTGCTTGATTGTTCATTATAGTGCAACAATTCTAAACTGCCTCACATACTTATAGGACTTGTGTTCTACAAGGTCTTTTCCCCCAATATCCTTCATTCCCACTGGTACCTATGCAAACAAGACTACCTACAGATAACCCAAATAAAGCTGGACTGTCTTGAGGCTTGCATCTGCCTGAAAATAAACCCACAAAGAATGTCTCTGTGGGGATTTGCCAGTGCATTATACAACAAAACAGTCTAAAATCCTTCCTCATCTGCCTGTTTCAACTTTCAATCCATTTTTAAAAATAACAAAAACCTCATCATCTCTCCACACCTCTCTTTTGGCCCCATTTTCACCTCAGTGCCATCCCTGCTTCCTCCTTGCCACAACATTCACCACTCATGACACTGTCCCTTCTCCTCAGGGTGTAACTCCTGCTAAGTGCAACCTAACCTGGATGCCTTTCTGTTTGGGAGCAGCCCTCTGGAGTTCTGGGTAATGGAATTCTCTACCTCCTTCCTTAGGAAAGCCCACCACAAGAAATTCCCCCAGCCCTGCCTTGTTGTCCACTTAAGCTTCTTCCAGGGGCTGCATGGGAGTGCCCCTCCAAATTCCTCTTACCCCAGGGCAGCACTGAAGAAACAAGGACCTCATCTGTTCTCTGCCTGGCTTGCAGGGCAAAGTCAGTATTAATCAGAGTGCCCTTTTTGCTGCTGAAAGACGAAGAAGATGCACTCACAACCAAGAACTTCTCACCAAACCCTCAGGGCTTTAAATCTTTTCCAAATAAATGGCAATTTGTAAAGAAAGCCCTAAAATGATGTTGTGCAAGGAAGTTAAAGTGGGCACAGAAGGATGGAGTAACATTTCACCATCTGCCTGTGATAATAATAATACTTCCACCTTGCAAACGTCTAATTGATTATGTGACAGCAGCACAAAGATCCTGCCACAATCTAACAAACGAAGATGATTCCTAAATTGTACCTTCACATAGGAAGACTGCCAAGGCCAGTGCTCAGAAGGACCAATTTTGAGCATATGAACTTTCTAGTGGCAGAATGATAGGAGTCCTGGGACACAGTTGAGAAATATTGGACCAACTCACTTTATCATAGTTGCTTAAAGCAATGTCAAGCTAGGGCCACAAAGAGAATGGAGAGGCACAGAATAAGTTTAAGACAGTGTTTCCCACTGGTAGAATGGAAAATGCCTTAAAGCAGTGTAAATGGACATCTGTCTGGGTCACCTGCGAAGGAAGCCTGTGCTCTAGCACTTAATTCTCTCAATTCTTGAGCCAGCAGACTTTCTTCTGGAGAAGTCCCATTATGCAGAGCAAGGTAGCAATCTGTGCCACAAGTAAATGCCCGTGCTAGGGGCTAGTGGGACTTAAATCTTTCCTGGGTGCCATGTTTCTGTATAATGGCAGGGCTCAGGCCTGAACCGAAGGGCTTGAAAAGAGAGAATTGGCAGAAGCGAGAATTAGCTTTGACTGTACAAATTTCTTAAACTTCCTTTTCCTGCAGAGAGGGCCCAGCCAAACACTCTGGTCTAAGCCAAATGGAAAATGGTGACTTAGCTTGTTACATCTTGTCCAGAGCCCCATGATCAAACAACCACGGATCACTATTAAGTAGTTAAATTACAACACAGCTTTTAAAAATTACTATTTTTTCATATATATAGGAAATATATATAATATATAATCACATAACACAATATATGTACACATATATTCCATATGTACCATATATTTAAATAGTTTAAAATATCTCCATACATGTTGGGATTCTTGGAACTGATTAACATTAAAACTGGACAAAAAGCATTTTTTTTCTTTAAACCAAGTGATAAGGAGCTAAATATCCATTTATTGATAACTGATTATAAACAGTTCCACTCTGCTCAAAAGGAAAACTATTTCCCAGTATGTATTTCCATAAAAATCAATTAGATTTATACTTTATTATTTTTATTCTTTAATTTTAAAACACCAAGTACTTAATTTTCACTGTACATTTAATCACTTTCTATTTATGGCAAAAGATATTGGTCTTCCATTCATGGTGGGGGAGCCACACATTTTGTTTTAATAAATTTTGTTTTAATAAATGAATTTAATAAAAGGTGGTCCGCACACTTGGCCCAGTGCCCCCCATTAGGCCCAGTTCTTACCACTCCAACCATCTATTCACAGTTTGGAGACTCACCTCTGCCCTGACACTTGGGATCCTACTGAACCAGCTTGTCAACATATTTGGAAAAAGGTTATCTGTGCAGAAAAGGTCTGGTTCTCTTTTATTACATATTAGCAGAATAAACATGAAATAACCAAAGGAAAGGCCCTTTCAGAATCCCAACAACTTCTGGGTTTTAATTAATGGCAAAAGGCAGGCAATCCTCCTGAATTTTGTTCTTTCTGCTCTTTCCAATGGTCTTGAGCGGCTCGACAAAGTTTTACTGTTTTTTTTAATCATAAGTCTCCAATTTATTAGCATTATATCCTTAGGCAAGTGACCCTAAGCCTGAGTACCTATGCTTCACAAATGTGATAATGAACCTCAGACATCACACACATAGCCTAAGGTGAGGTACACATAAGTGTCCAAGAAGAGGTATTATGATTATTAATGTTTCTGTCATTGTCATTATTTTATTTTGTTAAATGAATACATTGTGAACTAATTATCATAATCCCATCAACTAATATTTTCATCCCTTCACATAGTTATTTTCATGTGTATAGTGAGAACATTTCAGGCTTATTGTTTTAGCAACTTCCAAGTATATAATACATTATTAGTAATTATAGTCACCATGCTTAATGAGAGATTGCCAGAATTCATTCCTCCTATCTAAAAGTTTGCAACCTTTGACCAACCATTACACATTTCCCAATCCGCTTTCAGCCCTTGGCAAACACCAGTCTACTCTCTTCCATGAGTTTTATTTTCCTTTCTTTTAAAATGTTTATTTTATTTTTAATTAAATAGAAGTTCTATGTATTTATTGTGTACAACATGTTTTGAAATATGCATACACAGTTGAGTGGCCAAATTGAGTTAATGAGCATAGGGATGATCTCTCATACTTATTTTTGTGGTAAGACACTTAAAATCTATCCTTATAGCAACTTTCAGTATAATGTGACTTTAGTAACTATAGTCACCATGCTGTACAATAGACATAATTTATTCTCCCATTTAAAATTTTATATCCTT
>PVKS010043264.1:0-14985 GCA_004027875.1 Aplodontia rufa | reverse complement strand
AGGAGAACATTGAACACCAAACGAAAGACATGAAGAACATTCTCAATGAGAAAATTAAAGAAAAGCTTCCCCATATCTGAAATGTTTTACATTTAAATCTCTAATCTGCAGAAATGTTCTGATTTAACAATTCATAGAATTCTCAAAATTTTTTCCAATGTGTTTTTACTTATCAGTATACCATTAGTGAATGACTAACAACAGAAAAGAAAATTGCCTCCAATTTAAGCATGCATTATTTTCCATAAACTTCTCATATAGATAACCTGAGTAAATTCTAAATTTTCTATGTGGTTATAATCATTTATCTGCCCATTTCTTTTATGGTATTCTGCTTCAACTTCTAAAATTATACTCTCTGCTAAGAAAAAAAAAGAATGCAAATTCAACAGGTTTATACTTAAATTATACCTTGTTCATTTATCTGAGTAATGGAGGGCAAGAAAATAAGAAAAACCATGTTCCTAGTATGATTTCACAGTTTAGTAGAGATCAATTTTATTCAATACTCAAGATCCATTTTTTAAAAACTGAGCTGGGTTCAGTGGCACATGCCTGTAATCCAGCAGCTGGGGAAACTAAGTCAGGAGGATCACAAGTTCAAAGCCAGCCTCAGCAACTTAGTGAGATCCTATCTTTAAAAAAAGAAAAAGAAAAGAAAGCTGGGAATGTGGCTCAGTGGTTAAATGTTCCTAGATTCAATCCCCACTACCAAATCAAACCAAACAAACAAACAAAATCAATGGATTATCACTTGTTTACAGAAGAACATAAAAATGACCATACTTTATGGCAAGGTATCCACTAGTTTGGTTGCACCAGTTTCAGCCTGGTTACCTTCCTTTGGCTGAACTACAGAATACAGAACATGCTTCTATTTTTTAAGTTAAGGAAGTGTGTGCCCCTTCAGTTTGATTTAGTGGCCTGAGGTTCCCCCAAGTCCCTTTGAACTGTATTGCTCTTGGAACACATTGATTTCTTATGTATTTAGAGTAATTGATGTGCTGCTCCTAAAGGAAGAAGGAATATGAGAGAGTCCATAAGATTAATCTTCAACGAAAAGAATAAATCTAGCTGAAGCAAGCAAAGAGGGGGAGAAAGGAGATAGTCTAGAGACCACTGTCACTTTCAACACACACACACAAGGCTTCTCTGGGTACGTTGCAGCTGGTCCCCAGTGTGCCCTGTACGACAGCTGCCAGGCATTAGACGCAAGTAATAGAGTAACACATGCTAAGCTCCTGGGACCTGTGTCTTCCTGAAAAATGCCCCTTTTCAACATTGTGTGTATTTCTCAAGAATGCATTAGTGTCCGTAGGTGATCCATGTAAGAAACTGTGTGACAGCTGGGTGGTCTCTTACAAAGATTCTGCACCCTATGTCCTGAAAAAGGTCTGGAATAATGCCAATCCAGGCTCTCCTGCTCTGAGAATTAGGGGAAATATACATAACATAAACACTTTGACATGTCATTTTATTCAGTGCCTGCTCTAGGCCTGCTAAGAAAGCATAAGGAGTCCTGGGTGGCAGGCTCTTCACTCAGCCATACAAGATGTATTTATTATATGCTAGGCACTGTGGTGCGGATACTGCAGTGAATAACATAGACATGGCCTTTGCTCATTGGGTGTTTATGAAAGAGAGAGAGAAAAAAAGAGGTGAGCAAATGAGAAGATAAATAATTTCCAGGGAAACAAGGATTATAATGGAAACCCAGCAGAGGACTGAGAGGGAAGAGAGGGGTAGCCCACCTCTCCACCAGTCTCCCTGCTGGGCGTCCACCCCAGCTGTGCACTCTCCTCCCCCTCCAAACCCCCTTCTCCCCCTTCTTCGTCTCCTCGCTGGCCCCCACTCTCCCCTGCCCTGTTCCTGTCGCTGCCTATTTTCTGGTTTCCACGCAGCGCCGCGAGTCCCCCGCCCTGCCCGCGCGGAGCTCAACCGTCCGGCGAGGCCAGCGCACCCGCGTCCCCGGCTCCCCGCTCCGACCCTGCGAGCCACCGCCCCGCGTCCGCAATGGGAAACGAGGCCAGTTACCCGAAGGAGATGTGCTCCCACTTTGACAATGATGAAATTAAAAGACTGGGCAAGAGTTTCAAGAAGCTGGACTTGGACAAGTCGGGCTCTCTGAGCGTGGAGGAGTTCATGTCCCTGCCTGAGCTGCAGCAGAACCCGCTGGTGAAGCGAGTGATCGACGTCTTCGACACAGACGGCAACGGAGAGGTGGACTTCAAGGAATTCATCCTTGGGACCTCCCAGTTCAGCGTCAAAGGAGACGAGGAACAGAAGCTGAGGTTCGCTTTCAGCATCTACGACATAGATAAGGATGGCTACATTTCCAACGGGGAGCTCTTCCAGGTGCTGAAGATGATGGTGGGCAACAACCTCAAGGACTGGCAGCTACAGCAGCTCGTGGACAAAACCATCATCATCATGGATAAGGATGGCGATGGGAAATTATCCTTTGAGGAGTTCAGTGCTGTGGTCAAAGACCTGGAAGTCCACAAGAGGTTGATAGTGAGTGTGTGAGCCTGCTTAAAAGAACATTGCCCAACAGCTACGTTTGCTTTCTTCTCTTTCCCAGATCTGCTCCAGGCATCCAGCAACTGTCTCTCTGACTAACCCGGAAGTGTTCACTTTCTAACATGCACTTCATCACCTACTCAGTGTTATTAATTCTCCTCTCAATGATTCAGGGTAACACCCCGAGTGGGGATAAGAGCAAGACGAAGGAGCATGGTGGGAAAAGAAAAGGAACAGCTTTTGTAAATTATTTTTCTTTGCTTAGAGACAAAACTACAGTCAAGGAAAAAACTTTAAAACAAGAAAATATACACTTTAGCCTTTCTCATGATTTTGCGTATGGGAGGAAATTGTACAATTTGTACTGGGTGTCAGGGGAACCGTTTTTATTTACTTGTGATAATTGAGATGTCTTTGACAGACTATTCTTGTTGTAGCCACAGAGACAAATATATTTCTCTTGACTGAGCTGCTTTCATTCAATCTCTGGGCAACAAAATCCCATCTCATTCCATGGCAGGCCACAGCTCCACTCCCCAAGATGCATCTACTCAAGGGTAGGAGTCCAGTAGGGCTCCTCCTGTCACATTGCTCCAATTCCCCCAACAGATAGCCTCAGGCCTCATGTGAGAAATGCCAAGCCTGGACCACGTGTCCAACCAAACTATCAGCCTCAGCGGTGATGAATTTTCCAATTGGCTTCCCACTTCCGTTTTTAATTTCAGAAAAGAGTCTTCTAGACAAATAGGGCAAGAACCTTCCAAGAAAGCACAGCCCACCTTAGCTGGTACAGATGGGGCAGATATAGTCAGTCTTCCCACAGGCAAGAAGCAGTAAAGATTCTGGCTGCAGAATCATCTCCCGAGGATGCTGAAGGAAGTTTGCTTCTGATACTCAGAGATACAGAGTTTTGCAAATATGTGTGTAACAAAGATGAATGCTAGAGGTATGCTGGAGCCTGTTGGTTCTAGATGGGAGCCAATGTGAGCACTTCACTCTGCAGCTCAAATATGTTGGCAGCTTGAAATCAGCCATGGTGAAAATAGACTATCATGGAAAAGAACAACAACAACAAAAATTAGTGGTTTTGTTTGCTTTGGAGAATCAGTTTACAAGTGGGCCCACTACTTGCTAGCACCTTAACAGCGGTCCAGGGAAAAACAGGGCCAGGACTGGTCCCAGAATCTGCCATTTCACACCAATTCTTTCTCACAGAAGACCATTCATAAAGAATTCAAAATGCTAGAAAAATGTAATGTACTCTTCTTAAACTTACCTAGCCAAGCGACACCATTCAGGTGATTTTTCTTAGGATAAGAAAAATTAATTTCTAGAAAAATTATTCTTGTTATATTTTGAAGAAGCTGGAAGCTAATCTTGACAGGAAAAAAATGTAAAGAAAGAAAAACAAGTCCATACTTTTACTCGCTGGCAGAACACCCATCTACCAAGGCACTCTGCCATACTTTTTATAGCACAGATTATTCAAAAACAACAAATAGAAGTCCCTGTCCCTTTAATTAATGTGCAGTCCTAAAGAAATGCACTCACAATCAGTAAACATTTCTAGTCCTGTAGTGATGTGAGTCATGACCCTTTTGTAGGGTAATATAGTTCAAAGATGCAAACACACTAGATTTGGATTCAGTTGCAACTGGGTTATCACAGCCTATTTATTAGTTGTGTGAACATGAGCAATTTTATCCTGTCTTTCCACCGAATTGGGAATCCATCCCATTAAAATGTGTAAGGCACCTGGAATATAATATGTTCAAGCTACTAATTCTCTTCTCCCTTCCACCCCTTCTACAAGATCAGTATGTGAAGAAGACATGAGGGTTGCTTGTTTCTTAACAAGCAGTTCGCTCGAGGCCTCAGTTTACTGCTTTATGAAAATTGAGACTTGATTTGATTACATTAAAAACGCTATCAGAAATAATTTGAGAGGTAGATACAGGAACCATAAAAATAGGAGAAAGGCAGCAAGGTAGATAACACTACCTAGCCACACCCACTCTAAAGTTAGATATTTGTGTGATTCTACCCCAGAAAGGAAAAAATGGGTACAGTGTCAAGGTCCTCCCTCCCACCTCCCACTTGCAGAGGGGACTCCTTGAGAAGAGGGAAACCTTTAAAAGAGAGCAATGCCCACCCCGTTTCACTTTGTGGAGGGAATATTACATGGGGAAAGTGAGCACATGTCATACTGGCCAAGAGACTTCTTAAAGAGGAACATTATTTCTAGTTGCAACGTATATACTAAAATATAGAAATTTTGAAAATTATGACCAAGGTATTGAAAGATGTTGGATTATATATGCAAATGTAACCAGGAAAAGAAAAATATTTTCATTTATGGAGTAATTGGCCTTAAATGATTGCCTAGTCAAGCCACCTAACATAGCTGTCCAAAGCTTTGTGGCAATGACTGAACTGAAGGCTTATTTCTGTTTACAGCACTGGAAAGATCTGACTGTGTTTGGGGTTACAGATCACACTTACTTCCAAGTTAGAATTCTGCATTCTCTCTCAGTTGATTGCCTGTTGCCAATGATTTTAGTTCTCTACAACTCAAGATGGTAATGATAGTTAACATTTATTCAGCTATTATGACTCTTGATACTTTTTTATATCATTTATTCATCATTACAACATGGTGAGCTAGGCACCATCATATCGGCTTTACAGATGATGAATAGAGAGATTGGAAGTTTCTCCAAGGTCACCCAGCCAGTAAGTGGCCAAGAAAGATTTTCTGACCCCAAACTCAGAGCTTCATTTCTATTTCAATTGCATTCTGCTTACTTTTATGGCCCCATATTTACCTGTCTCAAATTATTTCTGTTAATCTTATTAGTATAATCAGATCAAGCCTCAATTTTCACAAAAGAGGAAACTGGGGCCCAAAAAATGAAGTACTTGTCAAGGAGCAAGTAGCCAGCCCCCACGGCTTTGGTTTTATTCATAGCAAAGACACAGATACATTAGGCAAGACAGTTTTAAACCATCTTCCTCCATCTCATATTGAGAAACAGGTGACAGTATTTAGATTAAACTGATAAGAGCAACCAGTATGCTCTGAGGCTGCAGAGATTAGTAACGATATGTTGTTATGAGTCTGTGCTAATGGATTGTGTCTGCTCTCTACCATATGTTGCAGTCACCAAGCCATTAGACGCTTTTTGAAACAGAGTAAAATATAGCTTCGGCACAGTTGGTTTATATTTTAAGTCTATCATGTTTTAGAAACATTCCCAAGGGTAAATCTTCCAAAAATTTAAGTTATAAATTCCATCCTTCACTTATGCTACTGATTCTCTCTGTTATGATGTAGAGAAGGTAGGTTGTCTGGCTATGGTGTTTTATCCAATTTCATGCATTGAAAAGCTGCAGTTCGGAGGCTTTTTAAGATGGTGTGACATCATGGTAGACAACTACAGCCACTGCTCTGAGAATCAGACTACAGATTAGACTCCAGATTCATGTTTTTCTATTTATTTACTGTGCCAATGATAGAACCAATGATCTCACACATATACTGGGTGAATGCTCTACCACTGAGCTAAACCCAGCTCTGGATTGCTTTTCTGTTGCATTAGCTATTATACCTATGCCAATGGCCAGTGACTATGACTTATAAACTGTGAAATATAAACTTATGTCTGTTTACAAACTAACTGGATATGAACCTGATATCATCGACCCAACTCATTATATCCCTTTAGAGTCTGGAATGATGGCTATCATTCCAGACGGACTGTGAAATATAAACCAATTGGGTCAAAATACCTAACAAGAGAAATTTAGTATTTTCGCTCATGGTTTCAAAGGTTCAGTCCGTGGTCAGCTGACTTCACTGCTCTAGGCCTGAGATGAAGCCAGAACATCAGGGCAGAAAGGTGCAGCAGAAGAAAGCTTCTTAATTCATGGCATCCAGGAAACAGTAAGAAACCAGGCACAAGATATAACCCCCAGAGGCCAGAAACAGTGGCACACACCTGTAATCCCAGCAGCTCTGGAGGCTGAGGCAGGATAATCTCAAGTTCAAAGCCAGCCGCAGCAATTTAGCAAGGCCTGTCTTTAAATAAAAATAAAACAGGTTGGGGATAACCCTCAGGGCTTAAGAGCCCCTAGGTTCAATCCTCAGTACCAATGAAAGTTATAATCCTTAAGGCCATGCCCCCAGCCATTCCCTACCTGCCTACAACTACCACCCATAATCCATTAAATGAATCAATCCACTGATTAGGTTACATATTTCATCCTGTAATCATTTCATCTCTCAGCATTCCTGTATTTCTTAATATATGAGCTTTTCAGGAGGTATTCCATATCCAAACCATGACATAAACCATGTGTCATGTTACCTTTAAATGAATTCACTGATTCATAATGAAAACCATGACACATGCAATAAAGTTGTATAGATCAGTGGACAAAGCTTGACAGTTCATAGGCTAAAGGTGACTCACAAATGTGCATCTTTTAGTCCTACTTTTTCATGGTGTTTGTTCTCACAAAGTTTTTTAAAAATTTGAAGTTTTTAAATTAAAATTAACAAAGGAATGCATGCCACCCGAGGAAGTGGCCTTTTTTGGCTAAAGAGCCTCTGAATATTGGGACAAAATTAAAAGTCTCAATGAAGAGAAATTAACATAGTTCCACACATAGTTCCAGCTCAGGATGGAGCTGGGCATGGTTCTGGATGATGCACACCTAAAATTTCAGCTATTCAGGAGGCTGAGGCAGGAGGATCACAAGTTCAAGGCCAGCCTAAGTAACTTAGTGACAACCTGTCTCAAAGTTAAATTCTTTTTTGTCAACAATAACACAAGTTTATTTGGGAGAAAACTGCAAAGGGGGCCCAGTGAGTCTGGGACCCACCTGCCACTTACAGCCTGGGGTAGATATAAAGGGAATGGGGGTGGGACAAGGTTTTTCTGGTTAAAACAGGAGTTTTGGTAGAGTGTGATTTTTCTGATAAGGACTGGAGTCAATAGATTCCAATAAGAGCCCGAGTCAGTAGATTTTGAAACAGTGAGTGGGGAGTTGGCTATCTGGCTCACATGAGTAATTTCTGGTAATTTTCCATATCCATCATTTCAGACTCTAAAGGGATATAATGAGTTGGGTCAATGATATCAAGTTTGTATCCAGTTAGTATGTAAACAGACATAAGTATTAATTCTGCCTAGGAAGAAGATTCCCTGGTTATAATTGAAGGAGCCAGAGAGGTAATAAGAGATAATTTGCTTTAGCTGGAGGCAGGGTATTGTAGGGAAATTTTAACAGGAGTGTGGTGGGTGATCATAGTGGGCTTGGAGATGTCCCACACAGTGGTTGACACCTCAGGGAGGAGAGTTGACAGGGATGTTAGAGGGGAAGGAAATGGCATGAGAGGATAAAGGAATGTTGGGGAGCTAAGGTGGATTTTAAAATGAATGGAGGCATTGAACTTGGTTAAGATGGTCCTGCCAAGAATAGGAGTTGGTCATCTACACATGAGTGGGGACTTCCATTCAGTCAGCCAAAAACAAAAAGGATTTAGCCTAGGGTTTTGGGATCCCATTCTCTGAGGTCCCCATTTTCTATCTGCCTACACATGATCTATCTCCTGCCTCAGATCACCTCTGACTCCTGCCAGAGTCTGGCTTCCTCGTCCCAGCAATGGGCGTTGGCATGGCAGTCAGGGAAACTCTCCAGAGGGTCTATCTAGGGGGCCTTGGTAGAAGTTGGGAGGCTGCTACACAGAGGGTCATATTTCCATGGCCACCTGGTACTTAATGGACTCTAGGTATCTTGTGCATCACAGCAGTCCAGAGGCCCAATGATGGTGGGAGTTGGCAGGTAACTGTACATGGTGTATATGGGAGAGGTATCATTCTAGAACAATAAGCAATGCAACAAAACGTTATTTTCTGCAAGAAGTTAGTACAAAACAATCAGTGTTATCAGCCAACCTTTGAAGACCATGAAGATAGTAATTTATTAGAGTGTAGGGTGTGGTCTGACATGTCATTTATTTATGAATAGAGGCCATTCACAGCTTTAGAAACCTTAACAGGCTTGCTAGGAACATATTTAATTTTTATAATGGCACAGGTGTCCCTTTGAGTTGGGGAATGCCATCTGATTTCTGTAATGTAGCTTTTTATTGGCATTGAGCTTTTATGTGCCATATTACGTCTTTTTTTTTTTAAGAAAGAAGGACAGTGAAAGAGAATGAATCAATTTCATTTAGTTTTTAAGTGGTTTTCATTGCTCTGAAACTTCACTTTGTACATGGTGCTGGGGTTTGAACTCACATCCTCGTACATGCCAAGCAAGTGCCATAACCACTGGGCCACTGCTCCAGCCCCACATTACATCTTTTAGATTGATCTGAGGGATAAATATTAGAACTAAACGATCATACCAGTGGAAAACAGATTGAGTTTACCCATGTAGGAGGTTAGGGAAATTTGTGGCTCTCAACTTTCTTAGAACAAACTTATGACTCTGGTAGTGTCTTCTGTAACCCTTTCTTTATAATCTGCTAGTTTTATTTACTTGAGGGAGGAATTATGCAAGCATACATTCTGAGTTACATTAAGAGAATCAGTGTCTTTCCTTTTAATTTCCCTTGCAGGGCTATCTTTGGTCATAACTCTCCTGCCAGGTATTTAAGACCAAATTGGTCAAAATTGACTTTTTTGCTTATCTATTCCTTGGTCAGCTGCGATTCCGCAGGAGGCCACTCTCAGGGATGTTTGAGAGCCTCTTGGCTCCTTTGGCCTTCCTCTACCAGTGGTGCCATCTACCAGGATTGGTCATGGTCTTGCTGACCGCATATGGCTTCTCTTGGAAGCATCAGGGACATGTCCCTTTCCAATGACCATCATCTTGGCAGACTGTGCACCAGTTGGCTTAGAAAAATCTCATTGCCCCCTGAGTTTTAGCTGACCAAGTAAGGCAAGGGCCAAAATATTGACTTTTTCCTAAACCCTTAAGCTTCCTTAATTTTGATATCCTAGTTTTGGTATTAAATATCCAGCAGGCCAGTTTCACCAGTCTTAAAGTGGGAGCACTGGGCTTTAATTTTAATGTGTACAGTTTTATAGTTACCCCTTTTCTTTAATTTGGTCAATAACAGTGCTTGAAGTTAGTATTATATCTTATCAGTCCTGTAGGTGATGGCATGTCTTAACTCAGGTTTTTCTGTTAGAAGCAGTACTTCTGCAAAACACTGATAGGCAACAGTTTTAAAGTTTTACAAGGAAAATATGAAATGGAATTAATAAGAGTAGAAACATATTCAGTTTGTATAATAGCTGTGAAACAAGAAATATAATTTTTATATACCCTGTCTATTTTGAGATTACAGTAATGTTTACCAAAAAAATCTATCTTTTGAACTTAACTTTAAATAAACTTAATTCTAGACTACTTTGGAACCATAAGGTGAGAGGCTGAGTCTTAACTCAGGCAAGGAAGGGCTCTTGACAAATATTAAGTATTTTATTTCTGAAGCTGATCTTTTCCTCTTAAAAGTATCATTCTAGGGGCTGGAACTGTGGCTCTGCAGATACGGTGCTTGGCTGGTATGCACAAGGACGTAGGTTCAGACCCCAGAACCATGTACACAACGAAAGTATCGGAGCAACAATTCTCATGTATTATTTCCTGAGTCTATTTGAATATACATTTAGGAAACAGTGTTAATGGTCAGGAAAAGACTTAGTCAAAGCAAAGAGATATAAGCCAGGTTTTCAAATGGCAGTGTGGCCTTTCTGTGGCAGTTACAATATAGAAAAAAGAACACTTATTGGTTACCTTGCCTGTAAACCTATATAAACTTTCATTTTGCAAACTTTTACATAAAATTTAGACAAAGCTTGAACACTTATTTGACCTTAAGAGAAACCTTAAATAACTTTATCTGATTGTGCCAAATTTATTCAACTTAATCTCACACAGGCTTTTGAGATTTATCCTCCACAAACTTTCTGCAACTTACTTAGACACTCTATACTTTTTCATCCAGAAACATTTCCTTCTTTGTACTTTCCATACCAAAGTATATTTCTGTACCTATAACTTTTTATATCTCTTTCCTACTTGCTGACAAGCCTTATAAAATGTCTGACTTTTTCACTTACCCATCTTAATAAGGTCAAATATTTTATGCTGTTTACAGTACTTTAATTGAAACACAGCTGAAACCTTTTATACTCTTTTTATATATAGAATTATACCTGTTAGAATTTTAACTCTTAGGAATCTTGCTTTTGGTGAAGATCCAGAAACAAAGCAATCTTAAACTCCTTTTATCATTTATCAACAATTTATATAAAAACACATTTAAAAGACTCAAATAGTGTTTCTTGAGATAAACAAAAGGTATTCCGATATTGCCTCTCCTGCACTTCCAGTTTTGCTGGGAATCCCAGGGAAGTTTTGTTTTTGTTTTTGTTTTTGTTTAAAAAGAGAGGGACATTAAGAGAGAGAGAGAGAGAGAGAGAATCAATTTTATTTACTTTTTCATGTGGCTTTCGTTGCTCCAAGATTTCATTGTGTATCTGGTGCTGGGGTTCCAACCTGTGTCCTCACGCAAGCCAGACAAGTGTGCAACTGCAACATTCCCTGTCCCCTACCCAGAGAAGTTTACAGAGTCCCACTCAGATCCACTTTTAACTTTTGACTAACAGCAAGATGACTTTAGACTTTCAAGTCCTTACTGCCATGGTAACTCTAGGTCACTTTGGCCTCTGCTGACCAATTCTAATTGGATTCTGATTAGGAGGAATTATTTTTATCTCCCCAAGTTTCAGGATCTGGTCTCAAAATTCTTCTCCTTCAGGGTAACTTGGATTCCTCCTATTAACATTACTTTGGGCCTGCATTTCCTCTGCAGATAACAGGTTTGCTGAGGAATGTGACACAGCCTGTTCACTTAAATCAAGCAGGCTCCCCTGCAGGTAAATTGGCTTTTGGAAAAGAAAGCATGTGAGGTCAGCACAGTGGACCCATTTGATAGAATTATTCTCTTATCCTAGTGTTTCCACCATTCATTTGATAGAATTATTCTCTTACCCTAGTGTTCCCATCATTCATATCCGTCTGTCCCCTAACACTGGGGAAGGTTGCTACAAGACAGAGAAAGAGAAAGGGGCAACTCACTGGTAGATTGATGAGTAGGGCTCTAACTTAGGAGTACTCAGATCACTCTAAGAAGTTATCTCAACATGTTATCCAAGGAGCTGCTGAGGCCCTCCCTCTACATCAGGTAAGAAGCCATGAAAGGAGATTAAAGTGGAGATAGAGCTTCCATGTGTGATCAATTGGCTTTTGGCCTTTTCTAGAGACCTTGCAATCACACCAGGGACTAGCCCTGGCCAGTGGATTTGGGTGTTTCTAAGAGAGACCTCAGTTTCTTGATTGAATGGATTGTCATGAAAGGAAACGGAAGCAAGATCAGATTAACATTTTCTCTGCTAAAGCAGAGAGTAATTGATAATTCTCACTCCAGCTAAGTTTTTCACCCAAGTCTTGAGTCTGGCAGGCACATGGCTGACAGGGTCCCAGTACTTTTGATAGAGAGAGTGTAGAAAATGCAGTAGAGAACTCCTGGAAGAAAAGTGATAGAGCAATTGTCCGTTTCACTCACCCTTCAGAAGATCCCGAGTGAATCCCTGTAAATGTAACAATGTGACTGGGTGGGTTCTGTTTTGTAAATTTGGGGAATGAAATCCATGGACACAGGGTCAAACAAAGCAAAGTAACAGGGTTTAGAGTAATAGAAAGGAAGCAGGGGGTTGGGGATTTAGCTCAGTGGCAGAGTGCTTGCCTAGCACATGCAAGGCCCCAAGTTCGGTCCTCAGCCCTGAAAAAAAAAAAAAGAAAGGAAGGAAGGAAGCAGATTTCCCAAAAAGGGAAGGGTCCCAAGAAAGGAATGCCTTGAGGGGCTTTTTATTGAAGGGAAGAATGTGAAATGTTGAGCAGTTTGGCAAAGAGAAGGTCTGGAGTAGAGGTACTAGGCCTGGCGTGGAGGCCTGGACATAGGGAACCTCAGACCATTTGCTATTGCAGTGGAGGCTTTTTAAAGGTCTCTGTGAGTTTGTAAATCAAATGTGCCACTTTTAGGCCAGTGACTGCTATTTTCCAGTTTGTAACATCAGTCTTTAAGGTTTGACTGTGTCATGGAGACCCAGGGTCTGGATATGTTTGGGAAGGCCCCGGAATGGGTTGTCTGGTCCAGTGGAAAGAAAGTCATGAATCCAGAAAAGTCGGAGGGAGTCACTCACCCAGTAGTTTATGGCCACTGGTGGATGTGAAGTGCAGCTGTGCAGCAATGGAAATGGTCTTTACTGGAGCCACTAGAGGGAGAGGTGGTGCAGAGAGAGAAAAAGAGAGTCCCCTGGTCAAGGACAAGGGAAGGTTCAGAGGAGCCACCCTTGGTGGGAACCTTGAAACACCAGTCCTGGTTCAGACCATTTGTCATTTTGTTGTAGGAAGTTATCAAGATCTGCTAGTATTTTTGCATTAAAGGTCCTGAATTCTGATTTGGGGCCATCAAGTAATGGAGAGGGATGACAGAAGTGACAGGAGAAAACAAAGTGTCCTCCGTTTACTCCTGTCACTGGGCAGAGCCAGAACACCGGGAAGTGAGTGGGCATCCCCAACTCCAGTCCCAAGGTGAGGATCCCAGGGATCCAGAAATGAGGGAGTCTCTAGCAGGTCTCCTCTGCAAGAGACCCAGAGTCTTACTTCTCTGGCAAGATTATGAGTATGACTGGTGTCGCATGTGGAAACAAAATGGAGAATAGGTCTAGCCTCACAGAAAGAGAGGAGAGACAAGAATGAGGTTTCCAGAGGATACCAATAAAGAACTCAGAAAAGCTCTTGATCTATTTGCATAGCGATAAGGCTGCAAAAATTTCACCCCAGCAGGGGTTGATTTTGGGTTGTGCACTGGCTGCCATTTAGCTGTAACGAACTTGGAAGGTGCTCTAGATCTCAAATCTTATCTGAAGGGGAAGTGAAGAGGGATGCACAAAGAATAATGCAGAATTTAAAGGAGGAAGATGGGAGGGACCTTCTTCCTGCACCATTATGTAAGGAAAGAGGTGAATGAAGGAAAGAAAGAGAGAGGAGAGGGGTGGCTCAACAGTAACACAAGTTTATTGGGAAGAAACCTGCAGGGAGGGGCAGTGAAATCTGTTTAAATTGTTTTAAAAAGTCTTGAGGTATAGCTTAGTGGTAGAACATTTGCCTGGTATGCAAACAAGGTGGGTGAGGATGTGAGGATCCAGGGCTTTGTAGGACTTTGGTTGCATTGTGTTTTCTGTCCTTTTTAAAGGTCATTTCACACATCACCAGTCATTAAAACAGTTATATCCTTTGACATGGTAACCACACCTATTGCAGTATTTTTTTCAAATTAGTAATCCACAATGATATTTTAAAATGAAATACACAGGGGCTGAAGTTCAGCAGTTATAGCACTTGTTTGGCAAGCGCAAGGACGCAAGTTCAAACCCAGTACCACGTATACAACAAAGTCTCAGAGCAATGAAGGCCACACAAAAAATGAAATAAAATTGGTTTTCTCTTTCTCTCTCTCTCACTGTCCCTCTCTCTTAAAAAAAAAATGAAATACACAAAATATTTTAACTACAGCAACATTTATCTCATATATAATGAATTGCAGCAGAAACTGAGCATCATTAGGTCAATTATGATAACAAGTGGTAGGTTTAATATATTAAAATTAATAAAAAGATGATTAATTTTTAGAAAAAGATACTTTCAAAAATTAATATTAAAATAGCTTATTCTTTCAGAAAATAATTTTGAGTACCAGGAATTGAACCAGGGGTGCTCAACCACTGAGTCACATTCTCAGCCCTTATAAATTTTTATTTTGAGATGGAGTCTCACTAAGTTGCTTAATGTCTCTAAATTGCTGAGGCTGGCTTTGAACTTGCAATCCTCCTGCCTCAGCCTCCCTAGTTGCTGGGATTACACGTGTGTGCCACTGTTCATGACTAGAAAATAGCAAATTTTTAAACAATGCTCAATTATTTACTACTTTGAAAAATATATATGCATATGATCATAGTTCTGAAAAGACAGAAAGAATTAGAAGTAATCATTTTATAGTAAAAAGGATTATGAATAATTTCAAATTTATTTTTAGAAAATATTTTTCAGGGTTGTTTTAATAATAAGTTAGAATTTTCAAAAGACTGAACAATGAAGCTAACGCAGCAAATTAAGTACAGTTCCAAGCATAAAAGATGTTTTTCCAAGCTTAGAAAGCCTGAGGAGTGTGGTGGGGGCAACATCTCCTCAGCAACATGGCCAGTCCCTTGTGGATGAGCCACTAAGCAATTTCCAGGTTAGAAAAGGCAATGCTTAACTGGTTCAGCCACTCTGGAAAGCAGTGTGGAAAATCCTCAAAAAATTAAGGATGGAACCACCTTA
>PVKS010043263.1:0-14984 GCA_004027875.1 Aplodontia rufa | reverse complement strand
TATTTGGCCACATAGAAATTGAGAATTTAAAAAAAATGAATACACAGGGGATGGAGTGGTTGCCCAGTGGCTAAAGCACTTGCCTGACCTCCATGAGGACCCAGATTTGATCCCCATCAGCACATACATAACTAAGTGTTAGAGAAACAAAAATCAGATGAAAAACTCATTAAAATTCATATTCTCTCTCTCTCTCTTAAAAAACCAATATCATTGCAATGAAGATTTTGTTACTCAGCAAGGTAAATAAGAAGTACAATCTTTTAGCCAACTAATCAAAATGAAGAGAAAAGACCTAAATAAATAAAATTAGATATCCAAAAGGAGATATCACCATAGACACTGCTGAAATCCAGAAGATCATTAGAAACTACTTTGAAAATTTATAGTCAAATAAACTGGAAAATCCAGAAGGCATTGACAAATTTCTAGACATGTATGATTTGCTCAAATTGAACCAGGAAGATATATAAAATATAAACAGACCAATATCAAGTAATGAATTTGAAATAGGAAGTAAAACCTTCTACAAAGAAAAGCCAAAAGAAGATGGATTCTCACCTGAGTTCTACCAGAACTTTAAAGTAGAGCTAACACCAGTTTTTCTCAAATTATTCCTTAAGATTGGAAGGGAAGGAACACTCCCAAATACATTCTATGAAGCCAGGATAAGCCTAATAGTAAAACAAGACAAAGAAACCTCAAGGAAAGAAAACTACCAACCAATATCCCTATTGAACACAGATGCAAAAATTCCTAATAAAATATTAGCAAACCATGCTTAAAAACACATGAAGATGATCCCTGGGTGTATCTCCAGGGATGCAAGTTTGGTTCAACAGATCCAAATCATTTGATTTGATTCACCGCTTAAATAGAATTAAGGATAAGAATCACATGATCATCTCAATAGATGCAGGAAAGGCCTTTAATAAATTCCAACTCCCATTCATGTTAAAAGCAATGAAGAAACTAGGAATAGAAGGAACTTACCTCAATATTGTAAAACTATCTATGACAAACTCAAAGTCAACATCACAACTGAATGGAGAAAAAAGTGAAAGCATTTCTTCTAATAACAGAAACAAGACAAGGATGTCCATTCTCCCCAGTTCTATTCAACAAGTTCTCAAAACACTAGCCAGAGCAATAAAGAAGAGAAGCAGAATGGAGGGAAGGAAGATGGAAAGGAAAAGGGGGGACAAGGTGAACTGAAATCTAATTCCATGCAATGTACAGTTTTGTCAGAATGAACCCAACTTCTATGCATAACTATAACACTCTAATAAAACAAAAGAAATTCAGAACATATCAAAATATTTTAGAAAGAGAAAAAACATATTCTAAGAATATTCTACTAATCAGAGAAGACCCTCATCAACATTTTGTAGTGTATGTACCCTTCAATACTTTTTTTCTGTGTAATACACACACACATATCACATCACATCACAAATATATTTATAAAAATGTGTCGTAATTCCATATGCATTGTAACTGGATATTTTTTTGGTACCAGAGATTGAACCTAGGGGCACTTCACCACTGAGCAACATTCCTAGCCCTTTTTATTTATTTATTTACGTTTTTATTTTGAGATATGGTCTTGCTGAGTTGCTGAGGCTTCAAACTTGCAATCCTCCCATCTCAGCCTCCTGAGCTGCTTGGATTACAAGCGTGTGCCACTGCACCTGGCCCTGTAACTGTTCTTTTTGCTTGCCAAAAGGTGGCACAAATAATTTCATTTCAAATAATATAGTTACATTGTCACGGTTAAAATTTTTAATTGAAAAATTAAAAACTGTGCAAATCATAAGAATATAGTTCATTGAATTCTCACAAATCAAACAGACCTGTGTAATCATTGCCCTGAAACAATATCACCTCTCCTGATCCACCTCCTCAAATCCCTTTCCAGTTACTATTCCCTCAAAGATAGTAAGTATCCTGACTTGCAAAACCATGCATAATATTTCCCTGATTTAAAAAGTTACGTACACTGGATTTAACCAAGGTAGCATAGTCCCTTTCCTTCCAGGTCCTCCCTCTTAAAACTAAAAGGTGCTAGACATAACACAACCAAGAGACACTGCAGGATTCAGAAAAGTGGAAAGAAGGTACATACTTTCTTTATTTTTAACATCCAATATTAACATATTTCATTTATCACAATTAATGACCCTCATTATATTTAGATGTCACATCTCCTTAGGTTCCCCTTGTCTGTGGTAGTTTCTCAGACTTTACTTGTTTTGGTGCATTGATAGTTTAGAGGAGTAATAATCAGGTGCTTTGTAGGATGCCTCCTAATTGAAGCTTGAGTATTTTCTCATGATGATGCCAGGTTATGTGTTATTGGGAGGAAACCCCAAAGGTAAAACGACTTGTAATCACATCATATCAAGAACACATATTATTCATATGATGTATAATTATTGATGTCAGTCTGGCTAACCTTGTGGAGGTAGTATTCATTGGATTTCTCCATGATAAAACTCTCCACCTGTCTATATCATCCTCTTTGAAGGAAGTAACTATCTGCATCCCACACTTAAGGAGGGCGAGCTATACCCTTCTTCATTGAAGACTTCTACACAAATTCATCTATATAAATTATTTGGACATCTTTCTCCATTTATTAATTAATTCAATCATTTATTTATATCAGTATGGACTTAGTATTTATTTTATCCACTGAATTATAATCTAATACTACTAATACTAATACTGCTAATTTTGTTGCATAAATTACTCCAGCTTTTACCATTGGAAGCTCTTTTACCTGGCTCCATGGCTTCTTTTTTTTTTTTTGAACAACCATATAAGTTTTTAACAAAATAATATCAAATGTGTATAGATTCTGGATATTACAGTTACTCCCAGGAGAGCCCCCGCCAATTATCCACCCTTATCCCTCCCTTCCCCTTCCCCTCATATCTCTAAAAAAGGATTATGTTGTATAGCATTACATCTTATCTGGATTTAACACATGATAATAGACCAACTTTCTCACTGGCCAGGATCTAGTAACAACCTCCACAGATGAGTGGAGACAATTGACCATTAGTTCTTTGTTAACGATTTGGATCATTTGTTGTTTTGCTTTTAGAATTTCCTTCCTTTCTGGCACTACAAGATGTTCCATGCCGATCACATGTATTTCATGCCCTGTCTTCAGATCATCCATTCAAAGGAACCCTGACTCCTTTTATTGGAGAAGAGTATTAGAAAACAAAATCTGGGAGATAGGAGTGCTCTTTGCTACTTGAGTATCATTTCTTTCAGTCTAGCAAACAGAAAAAAAAATGTTTATAACAACGCATGTATACATCAATATCTATAAATATTTCATTATATAGCCATCTGTATTTATATTGTTAAACATGAGTAAACATGAGTTCATACTGATATCTTCAACTCTAATCCATTATCACACAGATAATTCTAGTCTCTTCCCTTTGCTCATCTCTAAATTCATATTCCAACAATGATAAATATGGTTTCAGCCAGTATGAATGCATAACAACATTAAAATTATTAACCCATACCCCATATGAGATACACCTTCATCAAATAGAGTATAGTGCTATGGGTGATTACTTTTGCCTTTATTCCTACAGACTCCACTTATTTCCATAGTTATTTAAGTTAGCATCTTTTCCTCCACTTCAATGAGGTGCTTTCAAACATTTGTAATAGTTTTAGATTATTCTCTCCTAGTCTGTGTTCCTCTGTGAGATTCCCTGATCTAAACAACTTTGTTTTAAATTTATACATATTAAGTTTTACTCTTCAGAAAGTAAAGTTCTATGATTTTTTGATAGATACATAATGTCATATACCCACTAATATAGTATTATACAGAATAATTTTTACTACCCTAGAAACCCACTGTCTATTACTCTCCTCCCACCTCTGAATCCCAGGTAACCACTGACCATTGTACTATCTCTATAGTTTAATCTTTATGCTATTGTCATATATTTGAAATCATAATAGTATATATTCTTTTTAGACTGGATTCTTTCACTGAGAAATCTTGCAATGATTTGATATCTCTTTCTTTTTATCACTCAATAATATTCTGTTATATGAATATGCCACAGTTTCCTTCTCCGTTCATCTATTGAAGCATATCCTGGTTGCTTCCAGTTTGGAGCATTTAGGAATAAAGCTGTGATAAACATTTGGGTGCAGGGATTTATTTGAACAAATGTTTTCAAATTAGTTGGCTAAATACCTAAAAGAATGCTACACATGTGTTGTAAGACTTTGTCTAGCTGTGGGAGAAAATGCCAAACTGTCCTGTCTTATTCATTCCTTCATACCTCCATACCTTACTTCCCCTAATCCCTTTCCTCTATTCCACTCCCCTCCCTTCTGTTTTCCTGAGGTCACTTTTTATTGATTTTTTTATCTCTTTAGCTTCTGCATATGAGAAATTTCATTAAATCCTTGACTTTCTGTGCATGATGATCTCCAGTTTCACCCATTTGCCAGCAAATGCCATAATTTCATTCTTCTTTATATTTAAGCAAAACTTAATTCTGTTTATATGCCACATTTTCCTTATACATTAGTCTGCTGATGGGCACCTCTGTTGGTTTCATAACTTGGCTATGGAGAATTGTGCTGCTATGAGTGTGAGTACACATGCGATACTATTTTTGTAGGCACCATTTGTGTGGTTTTGTGTATCATGTTCCAAGCAAACTACTAAGCAACTGTGAGGTTTTCTGAGGGAATCTCACTGACAATTTTTTTATAGCAGCCCACATGTTACATTGCAAAGTTGTCATCAAAACCATTACTTGGGCAGAATTTTCAGTACACCTCAATCATTCATATAATATAACTTTAGTAATGAGATGATATACACAAAATCCATTTTGACTTTTTTTTAAAGAGAGAGAGAGAAAGAGAGTAAGAGAGAGAAATTTTATTTAGTTTTTCACGTGGCTTTCATTACTCCGAGACTTCGTGGTGTATGTGGTGCTAGGTTTTGAACCCACGTCCTCAAGCATGCCAGGTAGGCGCCATAACCACTGAGCCACTGCTGATTTTTTTAACAATTTAGTTTATATTATATCATAGTTGACTCAAATAAACTAACTTAAAAGAAAATTTTATGTCATTACTGAAAAGGCAAAACATGTTATGTGTTGTAGAAAATATTTTATAAGTTTAATACAATGAAAAATAATAAATATAAAATTATAAACATTTTAAAAATTAAACATAAATGATACTTTTAATTATCCCTCCTTTTACATAAGATTCTGTAAATTTCTGTGCTACTTGATCTTCATAATTGCCTTTTTAAAACTTGAGTGTCACTCAATTCACTTTGCTCACTTATCACCTGCCTGAAGTGCACTCTGGGAAAGCACGGACATTAAAAAAAAGAACAGAATCTGGAAATTGTACAGACTTGTACTCTCTCCCTAAATTTCAAATACAAAATAAATTGGTATCAACTACTCTCACCATGCTGTGCATTAGAATTCTAGATTATTCATCTTGTGACTGAAAGTATGTACTCTTTAGGAAATATCTCCTACTTCCCTTCACTCCCCAGACACTGGGGACCACCATTCTACTTGTTACCAGGAGTTCAAGTTCAGATGTGTTTTTGAGATTACACATATAAATAAGGTCAAGCAGTACTTGTTTTTCTATGCTTGGATTATTTTAATTACTGCACTGTCTTCCAGGTTTATCAATATTGACACAAATGGCAGTATTTCCTTCTTTTAAGGCAAAATGATATTCCATGATATATCTATTCCACATTTCCTCTCCTTGCATATTTAGCATAACACTTAGATTGCTTCCATATCTGGCTCTTGTGAATAGTGCTGCAATGAACACCAGAGTGCTGATACCTCTTTGAGATAGTGATACTGTTTTCTTTAGATTATACTCACAAAAGGAATTGTTGGATAATGTTAGTTCTATTTGTACTTTTTTTGAGGAGGCTGCATACTGTTCTCCAAAATGGTTGTGCCAATATACATTCTCATCAAAAGGCATGCAAGGGTACTCTTTTCTCCGTGTCAAACTTATCTTTTGATTTTTTGGTAATAGTCATCTTATCAGGTGTGAGAGGATATCTCATTGCAGCTTTTATTTGCATAGCCCTAATGATTAATTATGTCAAGTAACTTCTCATATACCTATTGGTCAATGTATTTCTTTTTTGGAAATAAAATTTATGATCGAGTACTTGGGCCATTTTTTTAAAAATGAGTTATTTATTTTTTGCTATTGAGTTACATGAGTTCCACTTGGAGTTTAATTCCTTATCAAACATGTGACTTAAGTATTTTCTTCCATTTCATAAATTGCCATTTCATTTGATTACCTCCCTAGCTGTGCAAAATATATTAGTTTCATGTAGTCTAAATTGTTGAGTTTTGTATTTGTTGCCTGTGCTTTTGATGTTAAATCCAAAACATCTTTTCTTCAAGGAGTTTTGCATTTTTAAGTCTTTTTTGTAAGAATGGCCTTTATTGTTAACAACGGAAAGTAGAGAAAGGAGGGGATATGACAACTCTGGTTGCTGGAGCAGCATTCAGACACTCAGGTGCTGCTTTAAAAAAGCTTAAGTTACTATTGCTAAACTATGGAAACAACCTCACTGGAGGAATGGATACAAAAGCTGTGGTACATATATACCATGGAATTCTACACAGCAATTAGAAACAATGAAATTGCAGCCTTTGAATGTAAATGGATGGCTATGGAAGAAATTACACAACCCAGAGAACCAAGGGTCAAATATCTTCACTCATCTGTGGAGGCTGGAACCAGACCCAGGCCATTGAGAAAGGTGGTCTATTATCATGTGTTAAATCCAGATACGGGGTAATGTTATACAACCTAATACTTTTTTAGAGATACTGTGGGAAGGGGAGAGAGGGATAAGGGTGGGTAATTGAGGTGGCACTCTTGGTAAATTTAATCCTCAGAATCTATATACATTTTGTATTATTTTGTTAAAAACTTGTATGGTTGTTCAATAATAAATTTCTCAATAAAAAAAAGAAAAAAAAAGCTTAAGTCCTTTATCCATTTTGAGTTTATTTTTGTAAGCTACAAATATAATTTCATTCTTTTGCATATAAAGTCCATATTTCCTATGACTATTGAAAAGACTATCATTTCTCCATTGTGCATTCTATTCTTGATGTCCTTATGAAAGATTAGTTAACAATATATGCATGGGTTTATTTCTGAGCTTTCACTTCATTTTATCTCTCTGTATGTCTGTTTTTATGCCAGTACCATATTGGCTCGATTACTATAGCTTTGAAACATAGTTGAGATTACTGCCTCAAGCTTTGTTCTTTCTCAAGATTGTTTTCACAATCAGAGTCATTTTGTGGTTATGTACACATTTTAGGATTTTTTTCTATCTCTGTGAAAAATGCCATTTGGATTTTGTTAGGAAGTACAACAAATTGGTGGATTTCTTTAAACAATATGGACATTTTAAAATTTTTAATTATACTAACCCATGAACATGGTATATACTTTCCATTTATTTGTGTCTTCTATTTCTTTCATGAATGACTTTTAATTTTCAGTGTACAAATGACTGATTTCCTTAATAAAGAAATATTAAGGGGTTGAATTATTGTACAACCATAAATGCATAGAAAGTAACAATACGATATACATTTGTTCCTAAATCAGAATTACCCCACATCACCCACACCCATCTCCTGATTCTTGTATATTTTGCCCTTTCAAGTGATATAAATGCTTAGATTACGAATTTTCCAAAATTAAATAATTGCATCATTATTATTTGGATTCTCAGGGGGGTAAAGAATATGCTACATTGTTGATTGTCTCCTTAGATCCCTCCCTATCTTCCCTCTCTCCTCCCCACTTCCCCCACATATCTATGGTTGCCCTAGATTATGTGTTGCTATGCCTTTGCTGGGTCTAATATGTGAGTTTGACTACCTTTCACCCAAACCTGAGTTTAGCTCCAGCCTCCACAAATGAGGGAAAACATTTGACCCTTGAGTCTCTGGGTTTGGCTAACTTTGCTCAGCATTATCTCTTCCATTGTCATCCATTTACCTTCAAAGGCCACAATACTGTTGTTTCTAATTGCTGAGTAGAATTGTATGCATATACTAGAGCTTTTGGATCCATTCATCCAGTGAGGGGCATCTGGGATGATTCCATAATTTAGCTATTGTAAATCAAGCTTCTATGAACACAGATTTTGCTGTGTCACTGTAATGTGCTAATTCTAACTCCTCTGGGAAAATACCCAGAAGACAAATAGTTGGATCATATGGTGGATTCACGGATTAAATTTATTCATATATATTTTATTCCTTTTGATGCTGCTCTGAGTTAAATTGTACTCTTTATTTCTTTTCCAGACAGTTCACTGTTAGTGTAACTTATATAGATATTTTAGTGACTATCAGGGTGTTTACATAAAATATATTGTAGTTATACCTATTTTAAGCTCCTTACAAATCCACTTGCATACAAGAACTCTACACTTTAATCTCTCTTCCCCCAACATGACTCCTGATATCAAATTTTACATCCATCATTTTTCTTTTTATCCCTCCCTCACAAAATATTTCATTGTACAGGAGGAAATAGTAACTTTACATTGGAGTTACACAATGTCTGAAGCCATTCATACTACAGTAACAAAATACCTGAGCCTAAGTAATTTATAATGAACAGAAATTTATTTCACACAGTTCTGTAGACTAGGACCCCAAGACAAAGGGATCAAGGTAGTATGGTGGTGCACACCTTTATTCCCAGTGACTCAGGATGCTGAGGCAGGAGGTTTACAAGTTTGAGGCCAGCCTCAGCAACCTATCAAAAACCCAATCTCAAATAAAATATATAAAAGGACTAGAGATGCAGCACAATGGAAAAGCAGCCCTGAGTTCAGTAATCAGTACCAAAAAAGGAAAAAAAGTTAAAAGGATCAGCAGATTCAGTGTCTGATATAGCCTCATGCTTTTTTCTGAAAGGTTGTATTCTCTGGAGGTGACAAATACCTGAATCCTCACAGCAATGAAGAAGAAAAGGGTGAACTCCCTCAATCAAGCCCTTTATATGACACCTAATCCAATTAATGAGAGCAGAGCCCTCTTGTTTCAATCACCACCTAAAGACAACACCTCTTAATACGGTTGCATTTAGAATTAGGTTTCAACTTGAATTTTGGAGTAGACACAAACATTCAAGCCATCATACATGGTGAATTCAACATCAATCAAAAGATCAAAATTTATATCACCACTTATGGAATAAATTGATATCATTTTCAAATGTGATTCACTGAAATATATCACAGGCAAAAATACATAGGCTAAATATAATCATGAGACCCCTGAGGACCCCCATCTAGAGCTGCCCTGCCCAGCTGCCATGTGGGCCCAGGCCTCTGGTCCCTGGGACAGCAGGCACCCAGGACACCCTGAGAACCCCTGCCCAGAGCTGCCTGGCTGCAGTATGTACTGGCCAGGTCCAGTTGTATTAGGCCATTCACTGTCACCAAGGATCCCAGGTCCCAGTGAGGCATGAGGGCAGATCCATTCTGGCCTTTCCCCACCTCCAGGACCTGAGGACCCAGTGACACACCCCCACTTCTGCACTCCAAAAATCCAGCAGGTTGTCCCATACCCCCACCAGGTTTGAGATCCACAACCTGGAGCCTAGATTCAAAAGTTGCAACAAAACAAATCTCCAAGCAGAAGCACCTTTCTGGAAGAAGGTGGTCATCAGAGGGTTAATGTCTGACCTGATACATGGACTCACAAGACAGAAGTACCCAGAGACCTGCCTTGCTTCCCCACAGGAAATTCCAAATCAAAGATTCAGGAGCTCTCCAAACATGAGGAATCAAACTAGAAAAGGTTGAGCTCAAACCCAAAAGTCTCCTACCAAGGAGCCTACATGCAGGGAGGGGGATGAAAACCTTGAAAAAATTAACAATGATCTGATTACTAAAAGAAACAATGAACTAAAAGAAGATTTAATGAAGGAACCAAGTGAAAAAATTCAAGACATGAAAAACTATTATCAAAGAAATAGACACAATGAAAAGGGAAATAACAAAGCCAAACTCTTCAGTCAATCACATCAGAGGAATGGTGGAAGAATTTAATAAGAGGGTAACTTCTATAGCAAACAGAACCTCAATTCCTGAACAAAGAACTTCTGACAATGAAGATAGACTGAGTAAGCTTGAGTGCAGAGATGACAAAAACAAAAACAAAAACTCACAGAGCTGAGCAGAATTTTCAAACGTCTGGGATGAAATCAGAAGAAACAATACAAGAGTAATTGGAATACAAGAAGAAATTGAAACACAAAGGAATGTCATAAAGAACATTTTTGATTAAATGGTTAAAGAAAAAATTTCCCATATTAGAATAGAGTCAGTTATGCTCATCTAGGAAGTATATAGGACACCCAAAAGACATAATCAAATGAGAAGCTCACTGAGACACATCATATTCAAAAAGTATAACAAGGAAATAAAGGAAAAAATATTAAAAGCTGCAAAAGAGAAATGTCAAATCACATTTAGAGGCAAACCAATAATGATCACATCTAACTTTTCAGCTCCAGCTCCAGCAGCAAAAATATACTGGAAGGAGATATTTCATTGTCTGAATAACCACAACCTATAGCCAAGAATACTATACCCAGCAAAACTCAGCTTTAAATTGAATGGGGAAATAAAAATATTTTTATGATAAGATAAAACTTGCAGCATTCATGAACAGAAAACAATCGTTACAAATAATGCTTAAAGATAAACTCCAGATAGAAGAACAAGCAAACAGTCTTCAAAACTCACAGAGGAAATTCAATAAAAGTGCATGCTATCAAAAGACAACCAAGAAAGCACGGAACTTAGCAATAAAACACAATGACTATGAAACACAACCACATAACTATTCTACCACTGAATGTTAATGGCCTCAATGCACCAATCAAAAGACACAGATTAGCAGATTGGATAAAAAATAAAATCCAACAAAATGATGCTTACAGGAGAACTACCTTATAGCCAAAGACATATGCAATTTGAGGGTAAAAGGATGGAAAAAATCTACCAGGCATAAGGCCCAAAAAAGCAAGCTGGAGTTGCGATACTTATATCTGACAAGGTAGATTTCAATCAAAACTTAATCAGAAGAGATAAAGAAGGCCACTACATCATAGTAAAGGGAACAATACATTAGGAAGATATAACCACAGTAAATCTATATGCTCCAAACACCAATGCTCCCAAGTATGTGGAAAAAATACTCCATGACATAAACTCACTTATGCACCCCAACACAAAAATACTGCCAGATGTTAATACAGATCATCAAATCAAATAAACAATAAAAAGATCTATAGCCTAAACAACTCCATAAATCAAATGGACCTAACAGATGTCTATAGAATATTCCACTCCAAATTGGGTGAGTTTATCTTCTTCATAGCAGTTCATGGATCCTTCTCCAAAAAGGATCATATTCTAGTTCGCAAAGGAAATCTTAGCAAATATAAAACGTAGACATTATCGCATGTATCTTATCAGACCAAGATACCATTATTCTAGCAATTAACAGCACAAGTTGTAACAAAAAAATGCATGTATACATGGAGACTGGATGATACCCTATTAAATGAAGAATGGATCCAAGAATGATCCAAGAACACATGAGATCAGAAATCAAGAAATTCTTGAAAGATAATGAGAATGAAGACACAACATATCAAAACCTCTGGAACAGCATGAAAGGATTCCTAAGGGTATAATTCATAGCACTGAGTGCCCACATTAAAAAACAGGAGAGATTATGAATAAATAAGTTTATGCTCCACCTCAAATCCCTACAAAAGGAAAAACAATCTAAGCCCAAACCAAGCAGAAGGCAGGAAATAATCAGGATCAGAGCTGAAATCAAGAACAAAAAATAATGAAAAGAATCAATGAAGCAAAGAACTGGTTGTTTTAAAAACTAAATAAAATTGAATAACCCCTAGCCAATCTCACTAAAATAATGAGAAAAATGAAGCAAATCAACAAAATCAACAACAAAAAGAAAATGATCACCATTGACCCAATAGAAATCAAATGGATTATCAAACCTATTTTGAAAAACTATACTCCTCTAATTTAGATAATTTGGAGGACATGGACAAATTTCTACACATACAACATCCCCAAATTGTTGCAGGATAATAGCGAAAGCCTAAACAGCACAATAACAGGCACCAAAATCAATCTAGAAATTAAGAGCCTTCCAAGGGAAAAAAGCCCATTACCTGATGAATTCCCTGCTGAATTTTACCACACCTATAAGAAAGAGCTAACACCTCTCCTTATTAAGCTATTCCAAGAAATTAAAAAGTAGAGAACTCTCCCAAACTCTTTTTATAAGGCAACCATAACCATGAGAACAAAACCCAACAAAGACACATCAAAAATGAAAACTACAGACCAATATTCCTGATGAACATAGACACAAAAAAATCCTTAATAAAGTTCTAGCAAATCACATACAAAAACACATCAAGGGTTGGAGTGGTGGCTCAGCAGTTATGGTGCTTCTCTGGCATGCGTGAGGATGTGGTTATATCTTCCTAATGTATTGTTCCTTTTACCAAGATGTGTCATAGTAATGAAATGTGTCAGAGCAATGAAAGTCATATGAAAAAGTAAATGGGATTGATTCTGTCTTTCTCTCTCTTTCACTGTCCCTCTCTTACTTTAAAATAAAATAGAAACACATCAAGAAGATTATTTATCATGATCAAGTGGGTTTCATTCCAGGGATGCAAGGCTCATTCAATACATGCAAATCAATAAATGTGATTCATCACTTAAACAGAAGGACAGAAACCATGTGATCATCCCTATTGATGCAGAAAGGCCTTTGATATTATTCAGCACCCATTTATGCTCAAAACTCTGGAGAAGATAGGGATCAAAGGAATGTATCATAACTGTGTATATGACAAACCTCAGCTAGTATAATACTAAATAGAGAAAAGCTGAAAGCATTTCCACTAAATTCAGGAATAAGACAAAGGTGCACATTCTCACCACTTTTATTCAATATAGTCGTCAAGACCCTAGTCAGAGCAATCAGGTAAGAGAAGGAAATCAAAGGGATAAGAACAGGAAGAGAGGAAGTAAAACTATCCCTTTTTGCTGATGACATGAGCCTGTATCTGGAAGACAAAAAAAAAAAACCTCCACCAGAAAACTGCTTGAGCTTATATACAGGTTTAGCAATGTGGCAATGTACAAGATCAACACCCGCAAATATATAGCTTTTGGCAAAGGTAGAAATCAGGAAATCGGGGGCTGGAGCAGTGTCTCAGTGGTTTCAGCGCTTGCCTGGAAAGCACAAAGACCCGGGTTCAAACCCCAGCACCACGTACACAACTAACTGTAGGAACAGCGAAGGCCATGTGAAGAACTAAATAAAGTTGTTTCTCTCTTTCTCTGTCTCTCTCACTGTCCCTCTCTCTTTAAAAAAAAAAAGAAGAAGAAGAAATCAGGAAATCGGTTCCATTCACAATATTCTCAAAAAGAATAAAATACTTGGGAATTAATTTAACAAAGAAATTAATGGACCTCTGCAATGAAAATTATGGAACGCTGAAGAAATAAATTGAAGAAGACCTAAGAAGATGGAAAGATGCTCCATGTTCTTAGTTAGGCAGAATATAATTAAAATGCATTTTGCCAAAAATGCTATACAGATTCGATATAATCCCCATCAAGATACCAATGTCATTCATTACAGATATAGAAAAAGCAATTCTCAAATTCATTTGGAACAACAAGAAACCCAGAATAGCTAAAACATTACTAAGCAAGAAAGATAAAAACAAGTGAATTGACAATACCAGACCTAAAATTATAATACAGAGCTGTAGTAACAGAAACAGCATGATACTGGTATCAAAACAGGAATGAAGACCTATGGAATAGACTAGAAGACTCTGAGACAAATCGATAAATCTTTAAACATCTAATATTTGACAAAAGGGGTCAAAATATAACAGGGAGGAGAGACAATCTATTCAACAAATGGTGCTGGACAAACTGGACAGATATTTCCAGGAAGTTGAAATTAGATCCTTATGTCTCGCCTTGCACAAAACTCAAATCAAAATGGATCCAGGACCTAGGAATTAAGGCTGCTAGAATAAAAATTAGGAATGACACTCCAGCATATCAGAGTAGGCAACGATTTTCTCAAAAAGACTCCCAAACCAAAAGAATTACAGTAAAGAATTAATGAACGGGATTCCATTAAACTAAAAATCTGTTGCTCAGCCAAGGAATTGGCCAAAACTATCAAGAAAGAACATACAGAATGGGAGATAATCATGGCCTGTGATTCCTCCAACAGGGGACTAGCATCTAAAATTTATGAAGAACTCAAAATATTTAATACCAAAAACACAAACAATCCAATCAGCAAATGGGCCAGAAAGCTAAACAGAAAATTCTCAACAGAGGAAATCCAGCAAGCCAATGATTACAAGAAAAAGTGTTCTAAATCACCAGTAATCAGAGAAATTCAAATCAAAACTACATTAAGATTTCACCTCACTCCAGTCAGATTGGCAAAGTTGAAGAATATAAACAGTAACAGATGCTCAAGGGGTTATGGGGAGATAGGAACACTACCACGTTGTTGGTGGAACTGCAGACTGGTCCAGCCGCTCTGGAAAGCAGTGTGGAGAATCCTCAAAAAATTATGGTTGGATCCACCATATGACCCAGCTATCCCTCTTCTGGGCATTTTCCCAGAAGAGCTAGAATCAGCACATTACAGTGACACAGCGAAATCAATGTTCATATCAGTTCAATTTATATATATATATATATATATACATATATATATATATATATATATCTTTTGAATCCATATATATCTAATGGAGTTCTACTCAGCCATCAG
>PVKS010043262.1:0-14987 GCA_004027875.1 Aplodontia rufa | reverse complement strand
AATGACCAATGTATATATACATAGTTATCCAGGGGTAATGCCAAAACATGGATGACCACCCTTGGGTTTCACCTGTTGCACTTTCCCCCAGAAGAACTCTTGCATTAAATAGGTATCCCATGGAGAAATTACATCTGCTTCTGAGATGGTTCCCCTATATTCCCATTCTCCAGTATCCTAGGAGTTCTTCAAATACCCTCCCCGCACCCCTCCCTACGCCTCCAAGTATCCTAGGGAGCCATCCCCCTATTACACTGAGAATCATACAATTTGAAGTTATTGTTAGGTTAGCCGTTAACTTAACATGCTTCCCCATGTATTCTAGCTTCCACAGATGAGAGAAACCATTCGGCCCTTGAGTCTCTGAGATTGGGATACTTCACTTAGCATAATTCCTTCCATCTCCATCCATTTCATCTCAAAAGCCATAATATCGTCTTCTCTAATGGCCGAGTAGTATTCCATTGTATATATGTACCCTAGTTTTTTTATCCACTCGTCGAGCGAGGGGCATCTGGGTTGGTTCCATAATCTAGCTATAATAAATTGAGCTGCTATAAACATTGAGGAAGCCACATCACTATAATACGCTGATTTTAACTCTTTTGGGAAAATCCCCAGGAGTGGGATAGCTGGGTCATAGGGTGGTTCCATCCCTAATTTTCTGAGGATTCTCCACACTGCTTTCCATAGTGGCTGAGCCAGTTTGCAGTCCCACCAGTAGTGTAACAGTGTTCCTCTTTTCCCACAGCCCCTCCAGCAACTGTCATTGTTATATTTTTCATTTTTGCCACTCTAACAGGAGTGAGGTGGTATCTCATTGAAGTTTTGATTTGCATTTCCCTTATAATGATGTAGAGCATGTTCTCATATATTTATGGGCTTTCTGAACTTCCACTGGAGAGAAGTTCCTTTTGAGATCTTTAGCCCATTTATTGATTGGATTATTTGTGAGTTTGGAGTTTAGTTTCTTTAGTTCCCTGTATATTCTGGATATTAGCCTTTTGTCCAAAGTGTAGGAGGCAAAGATTTTCTCCCATTCTGTAGGTTCTCTCTTGATGCTCTTGACTAGATCTTTAGCTGTGCAAAAGCTTTTTAGTTTAATTGCATCCCATTCATTTATTCTTGATTTTACAGCTTGAGCCATGGGAGTTTTGTTAAGGAAGTAGCGGCTGACTCCTATACGCTGTAGTGTTGACCCTACTTCTTTTTCTAGTAAATTTCAAGTTGTTGGTTTAATATCCAGGCCTTTGATCCATTTTGATTCAATTTTTGTGCAGGGCGAAAGATAAGGATCCAGCTTCAGTTGTCTACATATGGCTGTCCAGTTTGTCCAACACCATTTGTTGAACAGGCTATCTGGAATAAAGAATCTTAATGAAACTGGACTGATGGTGAGGGAAGCATACAATTTTGAAAATCTATCCTGTCAACAACCAGATTCTTTCAAGGACAGCCCTCTATAACCTGAACACTTCTCTTCAAGTTAGGTCTTCAGCACAGCATAAGAGTCTAACAAGTCCAATTACTAAATTAGCAAGGTGGGTTGTCCAAAAATATCTTATCCCTAGCAGCTATTACTTCTTTTGGGGAATCAGAGTATAAACTTTAACACAAAAGCTGAAAGGAATGAAACATCCATCTTTGGAGAAAACCTTGTCTTCCAACCTAGTCTTTGCTAAAAGATAAATACAAGACAAGAAAAAAAACTAAGCAGTCTTAACCAAGTGAAATATATGAAATATCCTTGATAACTTTCACTCTCATGTTCCTCTTCACTAGGCTTTCAAAGCCAATTTATGTCAACTTTTTATTTTCTTGCAATTTTCTGTCTGTACTCAAGGAAATTCAGAAAATAATTTGCATATGGAATACTAGTATTAAGTAAACAAGGAAAATTTTCTCTTAATCATCTACCCATACCCACTGAATCAGTCTTTCACTTTTCATGGACAGTTATTTACTTTAGGTGTTAAGAGAAATCTTGAGTTTTTCAGTGAACTAATATACCTCAACTTCTGTATTATTTACTGCTGCTGTAACAAATTACCACAAACTCCATGGCTTAAAACAACACAAAATAATTTTCTTACAGTTTGGAGGTAAAAATCCATTTCAGTAGGTTAAATTGAAGGTTCTGGCCAGGGTTGGTACCTTTGGGAAGCTCTGAGGAGATAATCAGTTCCTGGACTTCTCAGCTTCCAGTGGCCACTGCATACCTTGGTTAGTGGCTCTTCCTCCATCTTTAAAGTTCATTACTACAACCTCTGACTCCATCATTGACTTCTATGACTCTGCCTATCTCCCATTTATTAGGACTGTCTGGATTATATGGATCCCATCCAGGTAATCCAGGATAGTTTTCTCATCTCAAGATCCTTAACTGAATCTTATCTACAAAGTTCTTTGCTTTACAAAGTCCACTGTGCCATAAGAGGTGACATTTATAGGTTCTAGGAATTAGGTTATGGACATATTTGAGGTCACCCACCACCTTTATAAATCAGACTAATTTATAAAGATGGTTATCTATTCTAGAGGCATGGAATAAATGAATATTGAGATCCTTAGCAGAAGAAGGAAAATCTCACCAGTTTGCTTTAGACAGCAGAAAGAGATGGACTGCTGGGTAAAATGCATCAATTAATAGAGATTCACAATAACACCAGGGTGATTACAGTGTTTCTGAAGAATTTAACTGAGATTCTAAAGCAATGCTAAAGGATCTCTATTTAAATGAGAATGAGACACATCAGGTCATGTAATCCTGAATACCCAGCGGATGACAAGCTATAGTAAATCATTTCATCCTAGGTATTCCTCATAAAAAATTTAATCACGCTTTATACACATAAAGGAAGGTTCTCACCCACATCAATCTCTCCCACTCTGAACTTTTATAGTACTTAATGTCAATACAAATATTTAGCATTTATTATCTGCTATTTTATATGGTAAACTGTTTTGTTATAGAATTATTATACTTCAAAAACACCTAACTTTATAAAAAACTTAGAAACTTAAATCAGCTCTATTCTACAATCTAATGCACATATAATTACATAATAGAAAATATGTATATATAATTTTATATTCTAATGTATGTTTCTTAACATTATTTACAAATGTGTATTTTTAGGTACTGATTTACTTTACAATTACTTTAATGGTAATGACTATTAGTCACAAATGAAATGTATTTGGAATATTTCTAAAATTTATTTTGGTAATACATTTTATGTTTTTGAGAGGTAGTACAACTAAAGATTTTGCTATCTGTTTTCTTTAAAGAATATACTGCTTTGTCAATTACCTACCAGGTGAATGTGCATATGTGTTGGCAGGATTATAAAATGGTCCCTGAGTAGAAGGGAAACCTCAGCAAAGAAAGGGGCTTAGGGGAAGGGAGAAAAGGAATATGGGAGAATTACTGGGGAGTGAAATTGGTCAAATTATGTCTTTTGTGTGGGGGGGGAGAGAGAGATAATCATTTTTATGTATTTTTTCATCTGTCCTTTGTTTCCCTGACACTTAGTTGTGTATGTGGTGCTGGGGTTTGCACCAAGGTCCTCCTCACACATGCCAGGAAAGTGCTCCAACCACTGAACCATGGCTTCAGCCCCCATATTATGTTTTTATGTGTATCTGAATATGCCACAATAAAATCCACCATTCTGTATAATTAATATGTGCCAACAAAAATAAAATAAAGGGAGTGAGTTTGGTTTTTACCTGTACTTGCTAAAGTGGGGTTTTACTTTGTGAGTTAGGCCAGAGTTGAACTGATGGATCACAGGGAGGTATTTTATCTTTATCTTTCATACAAAAGATGTCATTCTTTCACTAATATCTTGTGCCTAAATCTTAGGGTTATTGTTTTGATTTAATGAACAAATTCCTGTAAACTGCTGGGGTCATGCCTAAGATTAAGTCAGTATCCAAAGAGTGTTTCATATCATCATTACTATTCTTGTCATGACTTCCATGTCTCAACAACTTGTGAAGGGAGGAGCTATACTTACCCCTCTGTGTACACAGTACTTGGGCTTGCACATAGTACATTCTCAAGAAGTATGGGCCTGTTCACATTAGCTTAGTAGAAAAATTCAACTTGGGTCATGATTCACAGTAACTAAAGAAAATTTAGAATCCATGATTAGGCTCAATTATGTGTTAATAAGGAAGAATAAGAAAGGAGGAATAGAAAACTTCCTGCTAGTGGAGTTGAAGACAGCCATTGACTCTGGGATACATGTGAGTAACAATGGGCCTGAATGAGGCAGGAATAGTCTTCTTTTTGGAACTGCTCCACGCCTTCTATGGGATATTTACAAATATAACTTTTCTAAACTAAGGCTTAAACTAACAAAAAGTTCCAAACTCTAGCATATGAATTTAATATAAAATATTCAGATAGTAACTTAGAAACTTAATATTAACTTAGAAATCAACAGAATTTTTAAAAATTGAGGTACAATTTCCAATAAAACATTGCGATCTTAAGCATATGGCTTAGTGAAGTTTTACATATACAGTATATTTGCATATACTGGTGTAATCATCACCCAGATTAGTTATGGAACATTTCCATCACCCCAGAAGTTCCCTTGTACACTTCCCTTTCTAGTCAATACCACGTCTTCACAGTCCCAGGGATAACCGTTAGGCTGATTTGCTTTGCCCATGCTGAACTTCATATAAACATAATGGTACAGGTATGCTACTGTTTTGTACTTGGCTTCTTTAGGTCAGCATAATTTTTGAGCTACTTCTGTTACCAGAGTCCTGACTTTGGGGGTTCCATAAAAACCAGTTCTACCCACTTGCTCCAAAAACCAAACAGAAAAGATTGTGGTAAAAAGCAGGAAAGGAAACTAATCAACATGGCCACAATGGAAAGATAAAATGAGATCCAGCATCTCAGGCCTGGCTTCTGGTTGCTGACTGGACCTTTAAGCTACATAGAGGAAGAACTGGAGCAGGAGTGAGAATTCTGCATAATTAACTAGTCTTAGTCAAACTACAGTCTGGTTGATCATTATGTCAGTTCTGCTTCTGTGTGGTAGCTCTGGAGACATCTTTATCACTTGAGGGGTCAATTTCCACTTGTTGCTCAGGATGTTTATCAGACCAGTGATCCTAGAAGGAGGAAATTTAGTTCCCATGAGATGATTACATTTACTTAGGGGCAATCTCATCATGGGGTGATGTGCCTGCCTCCAGCTGTTCATGGAAGTGTAGCACAATGACTGAAGACTTCTAGGCATCACTCCAAGGGTCTAATGCTGCAAAAGCTAACAGTCAAATGTCCATACAAATCTTTTCTCAGTCTTGAAGTGGAGATGAGATAGGTTAGGTAAATTTAGGGCTAATTAACTTTGTACTACTAGTTTTTAGAAGAATAGCATGCCTATAAACAGAGCTAAAAGAGACAGATACAAAATGAAAACACAGATGCCAAACTTTATCCTCCTTTTAGTTACACATGGGATATCTGCAGGCCTAAGAAGAGAATACCTATTATAGTTCTATGTTATATGTATCAACATTCATTGCTTTTTTAAACACTGTATTGTATTTCATTATATGGCTGTCAAAATCTGTTTTTCAATTCTCTTACTGGTGGATATTAGGGTGTTTCTACTGTAGGGATATTACGAATAAAGCTATTCTGTATCTTATATGAGTCTTTTTTTAACACGTATTTCTTCTCTTGGCAACAGGATAGGTATGTTTACTTTAAAAGAAACACACAATTAGTGTTCCTACGTGCTCATCCTGTTTTACATCCCATCAGGAAGTACAAGAGTCCCAGTTGCTCCATATTCTTACTAACACTTTTATTCTTAGTCATTTTGTTGTGTAGTGAAATCTTTTTTTTATTAGTTGAATATGGACTTACAATTAAGGGGGAATCACTGTAGTGAAATCTTATTGTACTCTTTATTCTGCATTTTCTTATACATTGTGGCATTGAATAACTTTTCTTAAGCTTTTTGGACATTTGGATTACCTTCTTTTGTGAGGTACTTAGTGAAACCAAAACCTTTAATTCAAAGTAATTTTGAAGGACTTAAGATGGAAAATGAAAAGTAGGGGTCAAGGCAGAACTTTGTAAATTATTTTGACCGGAGAACTTGGCTCTAAATGGTCACCTTCCCTGACTGCTGAATGCTCAACGTGGCTCCAGATCACCTTGTCACTTAGGCTATTCTTAACTCAGAGCTTCCTATGCCCTACACTAAATATTTTACATATTCAGTCAGTAATTTTTTTTTTTTGCCGTCAATAAAAAATTTACTTGTTTAAAAAAATCCAAATACTGGCATTGTCCATAAAAATTAACAGTTTTATTTATAATTGTTGTAAAGCTGAACTGCTGAAACTTATTCACTGAAACATTCTGTCGTGTATTAATGCGTTACATTCCCGCATTTATGTTAAAATTTCACACACAAATGAAAATGGAAAAATGGCCAATACCTGATTCCTGTCCCCTATTTTTCCACTTGCAATCATATACTTAGGTACCTTTTGACTCCATGGGGAAAAAAATGTAAAATTCATAACTACTGATAACAGGAAGAAGAGAAACCCTATCCTTTTCTCCCCTCTCTCTTAACAAAAAGTTTAGATAGGAAGATGATCTATAGATCACAAAGACAAAAGAGCTGTATTCACGCAGCAATAGCATATTAGGATCTGTCTTATACCAAAGATACCACACAATCTTTGACTACTGGAAGTGTCTTCTCCCAACGAAATCTTCAACCTGGCATTCTATGGGATTCACAGCACAAAAGAAAGATGAGGAGAAAATGCTGGTATTTTTGAATTATGACAGAGTTGGAGAATAGTGTGTCTTACCTTGAGTAGACATAGACTAATGATGAGATAGAAAAACACTACTGAGAAAAGAACAAGATTTAAAAACAAGTATGAGAGACTTGGCTTAGACACATGAATTTTCTTTCTTTTTTTTTTTTAAAGAGAGAAGGACAGTGAGAAAGAGAGAGAGAGAATCAATTTTTATTGAGTTTTTCACATGGCCTTCGTTGCTCCAACACTTAGTTGTGTACATGGGTTGCTGGGGTTTGAACCCATGTACTTGCGCATGCTAGGCAAGTGCTGTAACCACTGAGCCACCGCTCCAGCCCCAACACATGAATTTTCTAATACTGATGATTAATAAATTCGAGTGGGAAGAAGATTCTCTGAAATATTAAAATATTTTTGTATATAATGTCTTATATATATATGTTCCCTATATTATAATCATGTATGATATAATCACATATTTACACATATGTAAGCACATGCATCAACACATATCAAAAATTACATACTATTCTTAAGGTAATGCAGGGTTTTCCCATGTTCACATGCTAAAAAATAATAACTGTAGCGTTACTTTGTGAAATCTCATCAACGATTACACAGTAATTTTTTTCAGTATCTATAAATCATTTTTATAGATTTGGTCAATTTCTCTGCTATAGACCATAAGAAGGTAAACTAAATTGTGGTAATATTTATTGCAATAGGCTATTATTAATTTTGGATGTTTAGTAAATGATTACTTCAATGCATTCATGAGTTGCTATCCACCGAATTAGTCAATATTACCAACATGTCTTATTGGTATTCATTTCTTTGATGGTAAATAATAATTTTCCTATTCTAGCATACTTATTAATGATTTTCATTTTCTCACTGACAGCCTTACAATTTTTTTTTAACTTTAAAAATTTCCTAGGGCTGGGGTTGGGGATTTAGCTCAGTGGCAGGGCGCTTGCCTAGCATGCACAAGGCCCTGAATTTGGTCCTCAGTCCTGGGGGAAAAAAAAATTTCCCAGGGTTGGAGTGGTGACTCAGCAGTTGCTGCACTTGCCTGGCATGTGTGAGGACCCAGGTTCAAACCCCAGTACCATATACACAAGTGGCAGAGAAACAAAGGCCAGATGAAAAAATAAAATTGGTTTTCTTTTACTTTCTCCTTCTCTCTCTTAAAAAAAATTCCCCTCTCTTCTTTATTTTATTGAAAAATCAGCAGTTCAAAGCCCTTGATAAATACTTCTAAACCCAAACTATTGTGTGTAGGACAAGTCACAGTATTTCCCAGAGCATTTATTTGGAGTTAATGTGAAATAAGGCACAGAATGACATGCTGCATTTTTAACACTGGGCAAAATGGACCAGTTGTCAAACTGACAGAAAATTCGTAATGCAACAGCTGCACTGTGTGGTTTGCCAAAATCTTGTCCCAAATAAATGTTCATTCTCCCCAGTGCAATTAACTCTCCTATACTGGCAGATTTTGCTAGAAGATCATCAAGGTAGATTACCTTTCAGCGATATGAACTAAATACTTACAGGTGTTATATCATCAGTTATAACTTACAAACTTTTACATTTAGTAAGACATCCAGGCAAATGAATCATCTAATTTATGAATTATTTATAAGAAATTCACAGCATGCTCCTGGCGTCATCCATGGCCTTTTCCAGGTCATACGACACCAATTAGAGCTGAATTTTAAATTATTCAATAACCTGAACTTTCTTCTCATTTAACATATAGATATCAATGCAGTAAACAAGTTAAATCTAATGGGCCCTAGAGGTTTAAGCTCCTTCATAGTGTAGCAGCTGAAGAGGTAGGCCATCAACAGAAGAGAAAATAACAGAATGCAGCAGTCAAACACATTTGCAAAGCTCTAATAACTTATTCTAGCTCCTATAGGGACTGTGGCACAACTTAGGAATATTGAATCTAAAAAACATTAAAGTCAATAATTCTAGCAACAGATACCAAATTCCAGGCTAAGTCCTTGAATATACACACCATAGGCTGGCCAACATTTTTTAACAGTACCTATCAGACTCAGAAAAGGTTAAACTTCATGTTCTTTAATCATTACTACATTTTCCAAAAGTTGGAATTTGCTGAGTTGCTATGCAAATGAATAGAAAGCATGGACTAACTGATAGTATAATCCAGGTGAGGTCAAAAGCCCTGTGCATAGAATTCTAGTACTATTATTTTACAAGTCTACTATTTTAGGCAAGTTATTTTACCTTACTTAAGCAGTAAGAAGGAGCTGGGTTTGATGATCTCTATGGTTTATGCTATTTTCAAGAGCTGAAAACCAAGGGATTAGGTTGTTATAACCCAAGGAAATTAGAGAAATAAAAAAGGACTAGATGAGAAATCATACAGATCAGAAAATACTCAGCTATCAAATGACAGACCTATACCTAAATTACTCAGTGTTCCTTGCTTCTATTTCCTCTGGCAAATTCTGTGTTTTAACCATTACTGCCTTGTGAATCATACACTGAAGAATCTAAATCATCATTTTACATATATTTGGTCATTAAATCTGAAACATACACAAATGAAGAATGAATAAGACAAACATATACTTGTGGTGAATGTTCTAAAGAGTTTGATTGGATTAATAAGGGGCGACCAAACACCATGGCAAAGGGACTGACTCATATTGCTTCACATATAATTGTAATCACACAAAGAAAAAATAAAGCAGGTTTAAACATGGTTTTTTTAAACCTACACAAGAAAAGGAAGCATAAATCTCATTTTAATTATTTAATGAATGTCATTAAAAAGTAAAATAATTTTATACAGAAAATCAGACAAAGCAAAGACAAACTAACACCCTGGAAGATGTCATGAGATCAATCTTCAAAGGTATAAAATGAAAACAAAACACTACAAGGAAAACGCCACGTGGTAATTATTTCGGTTAAAGATTTAGTACAAGAAAATGATCCATAAGAGGTTATACATCAATTTTCTTTTGCCTTCCTCTTGCTGATCATGGAGAGTCTCCTTGAGTTCCCAAAGGGCACTACCATGACTGTTCACCGACTTCTCTTATGTCCCTCCAATTACAATCTGGCTCCAGAATGGAAACAAGAATTGTAAGTAGAGAGATGTTTCAGTGAAGTTTTACTTTGAAAAAGGAGCAAACAAGATGAGTTTGTGTCAAATGAAGGGAAGTTTTAATACAAAATTCTTAAGACATTTTCTAGATAATATAAAGTTAACACTGAGTGTGACCAACTATTCCTGAAATGGAGATCAGAATTTACACTGCATTTATGCTATTGGCTGAGAGGAAACAGTGTTTGTACTGTATTTATGGGACAACAAAGTGAAAAGATAACTCAGCAGGACAAAGATTATTTAAGAAACACCAAGAAGTATAAGAGACCCCACCTGGCTCTGGCAGGCACACAGGACACCCCAAGGACCCTATGCCAGGACCCTGCCCCACTCAGAGTGTGCCCAGAACTCCGACCTGGCCACAGCAAGTGTGCAGGACAGCCCAAGCTCTCTGGCCCCGAACCTGGCCTGCTGCCTGCTGCCTGCTGCCAAGTGTGCACAGAACTCATTTCTCAGCCAGGTAGGCAGGTGGGACACCCCGAGGACCTGTGCCGGGACCCTTGACTGCTCTAATATATGTACAGGACTCTGACCCTGGAAGGGGTGCGGAATACCCCGAGGACCTTGTGCAGTGTCCTTTACCAGAGCGTGCCTGGGACTTCAACCACAGACCTAGAAGGCACACAAGACACACCAAAACCCCACACCAGCACTGCCAGGGTATGGAGCATGCCTAGGACTCCCAGCCCATGTGTGGACTATGCCCCACTGCCACATGTGCTGAGGCACATACCTGCCAGGTCTACATATATTGGGCCCATCCATGCCACCAAGGATCCCAGGTCTGTGTGCAGCATGTAGGTTGGTCTATTCTTGTTTACCCCTCGACTCCAGGACCCCAGGACCCAGTGTCACACCCCTACTGTGTAGCTTCAACTACCCAGCAGGCTTCCCAGCAACCCACCAGGTTCCAAACCAGAGACCTAGAACCTAGAACTAAGAACCAAAAGGTGCAACAAAATGAGTATCCAGTCTCTTTTGAGTTCTGCCAGCAGGTGCTCAGGACACCACTGGTAGGACATCTGTTCCGGAGCAGCCCCTGCTCAGGACCAACTGGAGGAGGATCCCAGGACAACCCAGGTTCAGATTTGCAACCTTGGGCCTGGAACCAAAAGGTGGAGCAAAAGGAGGACCCAAGCAAAAATAGTATCTGGAAGAATGTGATCATCAAAGAGGTGGTGGCTGATCTGACCCTTTGACTTGAAAGGAAAAGCCACCTGGAGAACTGCCTACCTTCCCTGCAGGAAATCTCAATTCAGAGATCCAGAAGAAGCTCTTCAAAACGGAGACTCAAACTAGGAGAAGTTCACCTCAAACCCACAACTCCTCTAAAAAGTATTCCTGATATAGGGACCAAGATGAAAACTCTGAAAATATCATCAATGATCTGATTACTAAAAGGAGCAATGAGCTAAATTAGATAATCTAGATGACATGGACAAATTTCTAGACACATACAACATCCCCAAAATAACACAGGATGAAACTGAAATCCTAAACAGTCCAATAATAGGCACCGGAATCCATACAGCAATTTAAAAAGTCTTCTAAAGAAGAAAAGTCCAGGACCTGATGAATTCCCCACTGAGTTTTACCACACCTTTGAAGAAGAGCTCTCCTTATTATAAGAAATTGAAAAAGAGGAAACTCTCCCAAACACTTTTTATGAGGTAACCATAACTCTGATACCGAAACCCAACAAAGGCAGCATCAAAAAAAGAAAACTACAGACCAATATCCCTGATGAATATCGATGCAAAAATCCTTAATAAAGTTCTAGCAAATGACATTCAAAGATACACCAAGAAAAAGGGGCTGGAGTGGTGGCTTGGTGGTTACAGCACTTGCCTGACATGCTCAAGGACAAGGGTTCAAACCCCAGCATCATATACACAACAAATGTTGGAGCAACAAAAGCCACATGAAAAACTAAATAAAATTGATTCTTTCTTGCTCTCTCTCACTGATAATTCACCATGAAAATGTGGCCTTCATTCCAGGGATGCAAGGCTGGTTCAATATACCCAAATCAATCAATGTGGTTCATCACTTAAACAGAATTAAGGACAAAAACCATATGATCATCTCTACTGATACTGAAAAGGCTTTCAATAAAATCCAGCACCCATCTATGCTCAAATCTCTAGAAAAAATTGGGAACTTAACTATGAAAAGACCATATATGTCAAATCCTTAGCTAGTATAATATTAAACAGAGAAAAGCTGGAAGCATTTCCTTTACATTCGGGAACAAGACAAGGCTGCCCACTCTTACTACTTTTATTCAATATAGTCCTTGAGACTCTAGCTAGGCAATTAGGCAAGATAAGGAAATCAAAGGGATAAGAATAGGGAAGAGAGGAAGTCAAACTATCTCTTTTTGCTGACAACATGATCTAATATCTAGAAGATCCAAAAAACTCCACCAGAAAAATGTTTGAGCTTATAAACTAATTTAGCAAAGTGACAGGCTACAAGACCAGCATCCATAAATCAATAGTTTTCCTATACAATAAGAATAGGGCAGAAGAAGAAATCAGGAAATTGGTCTCATTCACAATATCCTCAAAAAGAATAAAATATTTGGGAATTAAGCTAACAAGGGAAATAAAAGACCTCTACAATGGAAATTACTGAACATTGAAGACAGAAATTGAAGAAGATCTGAGAAGATGAAAAGACATTTCCATGCTCTTGGTTAGGCAGAATTAATATAATTAATATATACTAATATATATTAATAATTAATATAAACTAGTATATATTAATAATTAATATAATTAATTATATCAATTGTATATTAAATATAACTATATGTAATATATTAATATAATTAATTAATAAAATATAATTACAATGGCTATCCTGCCAAAAGGGCTACACATTTGCTGCAATCCCATCAAGTTACCAATGTCATTCTTCACAGATATAAACAATTCTCAAATTCATTTGGAATAACAAGAAATCCAGAATAGCCAAAACATTACTAAACAACTAAGATGAAACAGGTGGTTTTGCAATACCAGTTCTAAAATTATACTATAGAGCTGTAGTATTATTAAAAACATCATGGTACTGGTATCAAAATAGGAATGAAGACCAATGGAATAGAAGACTCTGAGACAAACCCACAAATCTTTAAACATCTGATCTTTGACAAAGGAGCTCAAAATATAACATGGAGGAGAGGCAGCCTTTTCAATAAATGGTGATGGACAAACCAGACATCTCACTTGCAGGAAGTTGAAATTAGACCCTTATCTCTCACCTTGCACAAAAATCAAATCAAAATGGATCAAGGAACTAGGAATCAAACCAGCTATCATACAACTGCTAGGAGAAAAAATAGGACCAACACTCCAGCATACGGGAGCAGGCAACAACTTCCTCAACAAGACTCCCAAACCGAAAGACAATTTTTGAAAAGATACCATCACTTCCTTCACTTTTGAACAGAAAGTTAAAAGCTAAGAGTGAATATTCTGAACCTATTGAAATTGCTTTAAAATCTCTTCTTTCATATCCTAGAAATATACCAGTATGAGAGAGTCTTCTCTAACATAAGTAATAAAACAAAACAGAAGGAGCTTAAATAAATACTATCAAGTACTGTGTTGCTATCACCACTCCAAACAAGACTGCATAGACCACCAAACTAGGAGAAAGCTTATGTATCATATTTAAAACTCAAAATATTGACATGCATAGTACAATGAAAATATATGGTGCTCATTCAATGTGTGTACAGGTATTTGTTATGGGGTTAATTATGATTTCACACATAAATTTTCTTTTAATTATAATTGTAAACAAAAAGGGATGAGTAAGTTATTCTCTGTGTTAATACATTTTCAATTCAACATTTTATAATGCCGTTATTCCTGTTGTATTTGTTCAGATTGTTCACTGAAATACCAATTATGATTGTTAAAACTATTAATAAAAATTTGTCATTTTTTTTCATTTTCTAGTGTCTCATTTGTAAGGAATTTTACAAAAGTTTTATCAGTCCATGAAGGTTTAAAACAAAAATGCCAACCCTGGTGCTTCACCACAGTCAGCTGAGTGTGCGAAGTACTGACCTAAATCATCTAGAATCCAGGCAGTTTTGTGTAATATTGTTCTGAAAAGGGGATTCATTCTAACATGATTTATATATTAGGGAACAATGTGAACATAATGAAGTTTCATGTCTGCTTATACACATTTCTCTTTGTGGAAAACACTAAAATTGAATGATGTAGGCATTTATAAAATGGACACAACTCCAGTCATACCTCAGTTATACTATAAGCTTTGTGTGAACTTTTTATATAAGAAAACAGTAATCAACATCCTCCAAATGTCTGAACATACTCTTCGTTACAAAACAGCAAGCAGTAACTAACTATAAAAGGGAAGGTTCAAGCACTGAGGAAAATGTTTAGCAACAAACAAAGGAATCCACGTTGAGGACTATGAGAGACAACTCTGCAAAAGACAAGAACTGCACAAACCCATAAACCCACCAACCTGTGCCGGTTATAATTTCAAGGACTATGAAGTCAATAAGAACAAGTCCTAAGGAAATAAAAGAAATGGAAAGGTTGATGAGCCTTTAGAACAAAGACCAAAGAGCAAAATAATTGATTTCATAAAGAGGAAGTACTCAATTTACAAAGACCTTAAATATAAATCACCAAATCCTGTAAAAGTGGCACTTTTTCATGTTAGTAATGGCTGGATTAGTGGTTTCAAACAGTACTTCAGAGGCCTAGCAAAGCTAAAAGTGTAGACACAAAGTTGCAAAATATTTCTAGTCACATTACAAAAGTCAATTGGAGAGGGCTACCTATTGGATTGAATTTTCAGTTTCAATAAAACAGGCCTCTACTACAAAGGCAAACTTTAAAAGAACTGTAGCTCAAATTTAAAAAAAAAATTGCCTCAGGATTTAAGGTGAAAATAATTAGTGCCAATTCCTAATCAAGACTGCCAACCTCCTACAGCTGTTATTACAAGTTTCTGTCTCATTTCT
>PVKS010043261.1:0-14990 GCA_004027875.1 Aplodontia rufa | reverse complement strand
CAAGAGGGGACACGGGGATCCCACACCAAGAGGGGACACAGGGGATCGAACACCAAGAGGGGACACGGGGATCCCACACCAAGAGGGGACACAGGGGATCGAACACCAAGAGGGGACACGGGGGATCGAACACCAAGAGGGGACACAGGGATTGAACACCAAGAGGGGACACCAGGGATCAAACTCGGGGCCTCATGCATGCAAGACAGGCTCTCTGCCCCTGAGCTGCATCCCCAGGCCAACCACTGTCGTCAAAATTCATGGCTCAGGGCTGGAGCGGTGGCTCCGCGGCTAGGGCGCTTGCCTGGCACGCGCGAGGACGCGGGTTCCAACCCCAGCACCACGTGCACGGTGAAGTGTCAGAGCCACCAAAGCCACATGAAAAACTCAGTAAAAATTGCTTCTCTCTCTCTCTGTCCCCTCTTTCTAAACAAACAACAACTAAAACCATTCATAGGTGAGAGGTGTCATCCACGGCAAAGCCTGGGGACTGTTCCGCCGTCACTGTCCCGCCGTGTGACCGAGAACATGCACAGCAAGAGGGTTTACTCTGCTTCCCGCCGAGGGTGACAACGTCCTCTCGTGCACACTTTCTGTTCAGTGGGGCCGGGGTCTCGGGAGGCGCCCCGGGTTTATCAGGAGGGACCGCAGCCGGGGCGTGCAGTCTGGGACCCCCTTCCAGCCCGGGCGGATGGAGAGGGAAGGGGAAGGGGCCGAGCTGCGAGTTTCCTGGTGAACACAGGAGTTTCAGTACGGTGTCATTTTTCTGATGAGGGCCAGTACATTTCCAGACACTGAGTAGGGGCTTTGCCGTCTGGCTCACGGGAGTGATTTCTGGTCATTTTCTGTATCCATCAAGGGGAATTCTTGGAAGTGGAGGCATAGGTGACAGCCCCTTGGTGAGCCACAAGGCCCAGATTAGGTTTTAAAATTAATTAAAATTATTTTTTTTAAAGAGGGACAGTGAGAGAGAGAATCGATTTTGTTAGTTTTTCACATGGCTTTGGTTGCTCTGAGACTTTTCTGCCCCTCTCACATGCCCAGCAAGCATCGTAACCTCTGACCAGCTGCCCCAGCCCCCGGATTAGGGTTTTTTTTGTACCAGGGATTGAACCCAGCGGTGCTTAACCACTGAGCCACCTCCCCAGCCCTTTCTATTTTTTTTTTTTTTTTAATTTTGAGACAGGGTCTCACTGAATCGCTGAGGCTGACTTGGAACCCGCGATCCTCCTGCCTCAGCCTCCGGAGTTGCTAGGATGACAGGTCTGCACACCGCACCTGGCTTGGATTGGTTTTGTCTAGAACTTTGTTGGAAAAAAAACCCCAAAAACGACTTATCGTCATTTGTGGCCGACTTCGTTGGCTCAGAGTTACATTGCAACTCCGTGGCTGTGCATGGCTATAAATCGTGGTCGCTGTTCCACAGGGTTGAGTTGTGTGACTACCAGGTGACAAGCACCCCCACCGTCCATGGCATCTAAGAAGTTTCCCGTCTGGGCCGGTCTGGTGCGCTGCGGAATCTCTTGCTGGAGTTTCCCAGAGGACTCGGGCTCTTCTGAGTAGGAGCTGAAGACTGGAAATTCTGGGTCAGGCTGCTCACATAGGTTCTGCCTCAGTCCCTTCTGCCAAGCTGTCCTCCCCATCATTGTACCACTTGGCACTCGAATAAGAATTCTAGTTGCTTCATTTCTCTCTCTCTCTCTTTATTTTTTAATAGGGAATTGAACCCAGGAGCGCTTAACCACTGAGTCACATCCCCAGCCCTTTTTATTTTTATTTTGAGAAAGGGCCTCCCTAAGTTTCTGAGGCTGGCCTCACCCTTGCGATCCTCCTGTCTCAGCCTCCTGAGCCTCTGGGAGGACAGGTGTATGCCACTGCACCCCAGCTAGTTGCTCCATTTATCTGTCCCCAAATTGCTATTTCCGATCTTGCTCCTTCTACACGGATCAAGTTGGGGGGTAGCCTCCACTCGTGCATGGACCGTTAGTCCCCAGCTCTCTGCAGTGCGCGGTTCACAGATGAGGACAGGACGGCGGGAGAGGGGAGGCCCCCACGGCTGTCACACAGCTTGGGGGTGGCAGGATGCGGCTCTGAGCCAGTCTCCGGGAGGCCTTCTGCTGGCCGGGCTGGATGCAGGCAGGGGGCCGAGGCGTCTGGGGGTGGACACTTAGCAGACTCCTGCTAGGTGGGGTTGAACTCGGTTCTCCTCTGGCCGTCCAGGTGGGGCTGGGTGGAGGAGGACGCCTGGAGGGCACTGAGTGTGGCCCAGGGCAACGTGGCCAGGCTGCCTGTCTCTCCGGGTGGAGCCTGAAGGCCGGAGACGCTGCGGCCCAGGCTCCCCAGGGCTCATCTGTGAAATGGGTGGGCCCAGCCTCACTGGATGAGGTCACCGGGAGCCTCTCCGAGGCCCCGCCCCTGAGGGAGACCCGGATGAGACGGGGTGCGGGGCGTGGCCCAGAGTGGGAGGGGCGGCTCCTCCCGGGCGGTGGCATCTGGAGTTCCAGGCTGGGGCCGGGACGCGGAGGGGGCGCTGGGACGCTGCCTGCCCACCCGGCTCCTCCTCCCACACGCGGGCATCTGGTTTTGTTCAGCTGGAGCCGAGCTGCTGGGGGAACAAGGCCCTTTTGTCTGCTCCAGGCCCTGCCTGCTCCCTCTGGCTGGATTCCTGGCTCGGATCTGAGGCCGTCCATCCAGGGGCGCTGTCTGTGAGGGGAAGGATGGGGAAACTGAGGCAGGGAGGACAGCACCGTGCAGAGAGCTCACCCACGAAGGCGGGACTACAACGCAGCTCCTTGAGTCCAAATCCCGTGCTCCCCCTTCTCCACCCGAAAGTGTCTTGGGCTGCTGTTAGTGCAGTAGGTCATCCCCGCCCTGCAGTCGTGGGGATTGAACCCAGGGGCGTCCCCAGATCTCCCTACTTTTATTTTGAGACATGGTTTCACTAAATTGTAGAGGCTGGCCTTCAACTTAGGATCCTCCTGCCTCAGCCTCCCAAACTGGTGGCTTTACAGGCATGCACCACTGTGTCCAGCGGCATACTCTTCTTTGATGTCCTCACAGCATCTCTGGCCATCCCCTGCTTCTTTTGGCCCTTCCTCACAGAGATTTGGAGAGCTGGCTCCATGCAGCCACATCGGCAGTAGATACAAACTCAAGCCTTGGGCACTTGGCTGCCCAGTGGTCATGACTGTGGAGCCTGCTGACAATTGTGGCATGGGGCCAGTGGCCTGTGGCTGCAGTCTGGGGGTGGCCAGCAGGCAGAAGCCAGGAGGGCTCTCTGGAGGAAAGGGTGCTGAGAAAGACGCAGCCAGACAGGGGTGGGGGTGGCACTGGGGATGGGGACAATGACAGGAGGCACAGCACAGACAGGAGTTGGAAGGTCGCAGACAGCAGCGAACAGGCAGGCAAGCTACAGGAATCCTGCTAGACCTGGCGGGAAGGAAAGAATGTGGAAGGAGACAGGCAGGAGACAGCTCCTATGGAGATGGGGACGCAGACAGGTCCCACCACAGCGCCTTGCAGCCCAGACGGAAGGGGTGCCCTTGACTCTAAGGGCCCACAGGGAGCCATGGAAGAGCTTAAACCAGGACGTCACAGGGCGAGATTGCCTGAGAATCTGGTGATCACAAAGCGCTTAACCACAGAGCCGCACCCCCAGACCTTTTTAGCTTTAATTTTGAGACAGGGTCTTGCTAAATTACTCAGGGTCTCACTAAATTACTGAGGCTGGCCTCGAACATATCATCCTTCTGCCACAGCCTCCAGAGCGGCTGGGATTCCAGCGTGTGCCATCCTGCCCAGCAAAAGCAATGTTTTAAGGGGTGAAGGACATGAGCAGAAATTTGAGAAAAGAGAAAATGCAGATGGCTGAGAAACATGTGGCAGGACGCGCATCCTCATTAGTAATGAGGGACATGCAAATTGAAACCACACCCAGACTCCATTTCACACCTACTACATGGGCAAACATTAATAGTAATGCGGAGGAGGCTGGAGTGGTTGGCAGCAGTTAGCAGGGATGCAAATGGGTAGGAACACCCAGAATCAAGAGTCTGGCACCAGCTGGTGAGACTTGAGCATGTGAAAAACCAATGACCCAGCATCCACTGTCCTGGACGCTTGCCCTAGAATTTCCTACAAATATCACAGACAGGGACAGAAATAGGCATGGGAGCATTATTTGAAATCGGGAAATAGAAAGAAAGGAACCTAAATGCTCATAGTCAAGAGGCTCATTCCGTGCGTTAGCGCTAGTGGGTGGAATATTATGCAGCACTGAAAAGAAACGAAGGACTACGCATCTCGTGAAGCTCGTTTCATTTCTTTGATATCATGGAGGACACTTACAGCGCCAGTCTCTTTACATCAAGTTCAAACACGGCTAGCCAGAAGCACAGAGATTCGGGACGCCTAGGGCGTGGGCGCCGCTTTTAAGGCAACTCGGGGAGGCGCTGCGACTGGGGAGGGTGCAGCAGAGGACTGCTGGGTGGGGACGGCCCTGCTTTTGACAAGGACCCCTGTCAGCGTTTTCGCATAATCGGAATCAGACCCTGGGCTCGCGTCACATTCTCTGCTTGCATTTCTGCAATGGGTGTGACCTGCCCGCTTTATTATTAGTCACCGACCGCAGGCGACTGCATTTCCCGGCAAGGCCACCGAGCCTCTCCTGAGAGGCTCCGGGCCTCCCGCGCGGGAGCCAATGACCGTGCGTGCTGCGGTCGCTCCGGGTTCTGATTGGCCGGATGAGCCCCCGGCTTCCCCGGGGAGACCCAATCGCTGGGGAGCTCGTGAGGGTTTTGCAGAGAACTTTCTTTCAAAGCGCGCGCTGAACGGGAACGGACTCCGGATCTAACGTGCAAGACTCCGGCCTCGACCTCGCACCCAGGCCGCGCATTTATCCGCCCTCTCAGGACCCGGGCTCAGCCAATCAGCACAGCCCATTCCTGGGCTGCAGTGATTGGCTGAGATCTGGTCACCTGACTTAGGCCCCGCCCACTGGGAGGGGGGAGCGCCTCAGGCCCGGCGGCGGCGCGCTGGTTTCCGCAGGGCTTGCAGGACTGCGGGCTGGGTCTTCCGGACAGCTTTGGTCCCCAGAAGAGGCAGCCTTCGTGATAAGTGGAACTGAAGGGAGCAGCACCGAGGGACCAAGGTGGAAAAACTTGATCCTGCTGATATATTTTTTTTGAGCACCTGGATCTAGTTGAGCCTGAAGTCCACCTCTTTTCTCTTTCAGTACTGAGGTCAAGGTCTCTCTTCTGGCGGTTTGAATTGTGTACTGCGACTTGCAGCAGAAAGTACGGACGGCAGCACATCATACCAGTGTCCTAATCTCCTCCCAGGTTTCCCCAGTTTTACCATTTTTCACCCCCAGGGTGCCTCCTTCATTGGAACCCGGTCATCTTCCACCCAAGCTCTTCCACCAGCCTCCTCCAGTAGCTCTCAGCACAAACGCCCCCCTCTCCATTGTCCCCTTTTCTGAGTTCTTCCTTCCAAGGACTCCCCGGCTTCCAGCTTCCTCCAGGCAGCTTTTCCAAGTCCACTGAGCACTTCCTGCGTGCCTTGCCCGGCTCGTGTAAACCTCAGGGCTGCAGGGCGCGTGGCCACCGCTACCCACCTTTTGCAGGAGGCGAGGAACCTCTCTGAGTGGCAGTTGTCGCAGCCCGGCGTCTGGCTCCGGCTGACAGCCGCCCTCCGCTGCCTCTGTGGGCCTCCTCTTCCTTGGGCTTCCTGAGCTTGTAGGCGAGGTTGCTGGGTCGCTGAGTCCACAGGACCTGGTCCTAGTCACCTCCGGGGGTCACCGGTGAGGGAGGACGGGTCAAGCAATGTAGGGGACACTTCGCTGAGCACTTTCTGTGTGAAAGCCACCTCCTGAGCAGGTTCACTTAGCTCCCTTGGATCTCACAGCAGCGCGTGGCTTCAGGCGGTGATTTTTTCACGGGGGACTTCCCCGGTCACCTGAGCTGAGATCTGACCCTTCAGGCTCAGGCGGCATCGTCCCAGCTGCATGCATGGGTGGAGGAATCCATGCTCCCACGAGGGAGCGGAGCTCGGGTGTGCACGGACCTGGCCAGGGCTGGACAGGCAGAGATGAAGGATTTAGGAACACACCGCCCTGGGGACAGCTCTGCTTCCAGGGGCTGGAGCCAGCTGGCAGGAGGGCGTAGGTTCCCTGGCTGGTGCCTTATCAGGACTTTGGTGAGGAAGCCAGAAAGAGAAAGAAGCTGAATGAGTCTCCCCCAGAAAGGCAGATGGATTGGAAGGAGATCAGAGGGCCCCGCAGTGCGGACGTTCAGGGCGAGGCTGCGGGAATCAGGAACTGCTGTCACCCTGAGCATGTCACCTAAGGCCTAAAGGTTGGGATGTGGGAGGTGAAACTTCTCCATGGGCTTGCAGATCCCTCCACTGTCCTGTGTTCAGTCCCTGGCACACAGCCCGGGGACAGGGAAAGGCTGGATTGGCCCGAGGGTGCTGGAGGACCTGGAACTCTGAGGAAAAGCAGGGATGTCCGTAGAACCAGAAGGTAGGGCCAACCCCACGAAGGGTGTCGCCTCTCTGGATGAGGAAGACTTCCCTCAACACCCAGAGCTGCCCGAGAATGTAAGGTGTTGCCTTTCCAGCCTAGAGACCTGCGCTCTTTCAACCCTGGTGTTCCTGTGGCCCGGGGAGTACAAGGACCTCAGAGGTGCATGAGAAGACTCAAAGCTTTGGAGCAGAGACCCTGGACACAGGGTCTGGAGCTTCGTAAACTATGGTGCAGTGACTGTTAAATTGCTGTCCTAGAGGCTGGAGTGGTGACTTAGCGGTTCCATTACTTGCTTGGCACACGTGAGGACATGGGTTCAAACCTCTGCACCGAGTACACAATAAAGTGTCGGAGCAACAAATGCCACATGAAAAACTAAATAAAATTGATTCTCTCTGTCTAAAAAGTAAAATAAAATAAAAACATCGCTGTTCTATCATTGTGTTAGTGTGCCCAAAGCAGTGGGATGTAGTGGTGCACATCTGAATTCCCAGCAACTTGGGAGGCTGAGGCAGGAGGATGACAAGTTGGAGGCCAGCCTCAGAAATTTAGCGGGTTCCTCGGTAACTTAGCAAGACCCTGTCTCAAAATAAAACATAGAAAGAACTGGGGATGTGGCTCAGTGGTTAAGCGCCCCTGGGTTCATACACATATTCATTCATATACATTCAGAATTATGTATAGAACAAAATGGTTGGAAGAGATTCTCTTGAACAGAGTGGCTAATGTTGACATTTTGTATTTCCCTAACTTACTAAAATCAGAGCTGATTCCTTCCATATTGCAGTGGAGTGACTGGGCATGGTGGTGCATGCCTGTGATCCCTGCAACTTGGGAGGCTGAGGCAGGAGGATCGCAAGTTCAAGGCCAGCCTCAACAATTTAGTGAGACGCTGTCTCAAAATAAATATTTTTTTTAAAAAGGGCTGGGAATCTAGAGGAACCATAGATACATAGGGTGAGAAATGGCAGGAGGGAGGGGAGAGGGAGGGATGATAGGGAGGTGGAAATCAACAATGTAGCTTACTGTTTACTCCCCCAAGAAGCCAAATAATACCCATGCAATCATTTAATTCTGGAAAATGCATAATCTTATATATAGGGGGAAACATGGAAGAGTCAAGAGACCGGGGTGTGGGTGATGGGGTGATTCTGGGTTAGGATCAGGGCATATCATGTTGTTACTACATATGCATTTATGATTGTACAACACAACTCCTCAATAAATTAAAGAAAAGGAGGCTGGAGATACAGCTCAGTGGTAAAGCTCTCTTGGATTCAATCACTAGTACTTCCCACCCTTTGCTCTGCAGTAAAAAAGATTTTGTTCGGTGCAGTGGTACCTGCCTGTAATCCCAGTGACTCTGGAGGCTGAGAAAGGAGGATAGCACATTTGACGCCGGCCTAGGCAATTTGGGGATAACTGTTTCAAAAAAAAGGTTGGGCGCTGGGCTGTGTCAGCGCTAGAATGTGCACGGATTCAATCTGCAGGGCCAACACATAAATGCTGAGGCTCAGAGTGGAGGAGTCCCTGCCCTCTCTTGGTTGCTCCAGAAGGAAGGCTGCCTAGAGGCCCCTCAGCCTCCTCCCTGTGTCCACAGGGGAGGTCTCAGCCTCTGAGCTCAGCCTCCCTATTCTCCCTTGGCTGGACCCAGTCTTGTCCCGGGTTTCCAGAACTTCTGAGAAGTGCCAGAAATTTCATCACGCCAGGCGGAGGGATGGGCTGGGGTGAGTCAGGAGTGAACAGGGACACGAGGATGGGGGTAGGGACTGACCATTCTCAGACGGGAGGCGTCCGGCTGGGCAGCTTTCCTGGAATAAGCAGGCAGCTTGAGAAAGAGAAGAAAAAGAGGAATGGTTTCCCTGCTTCCTGTCTCCGTGCACCCATCCCAAGCACCCTGCCGACAGCACCCAGTCCTGGTCACACGCCCAGCTGATGGGTGATCACTGTCTCGGTACAGTGCTCCCCTCCTTCCTCCAGCAGCGCATGGAAGAGCGTGCCAGCTCCGGATTCCAACTGGCTGTGCCATGAGCCTCAGTTTCTTCTGTAAAATCAGCATCGTAAGCTGGGCATGGTGGCACAAATCTGTAATCCCAGCGACTCGGGAGGCTGAGGCAGGAGGATTGCAAGTTGGAGGCCAGCCTCAGCAACTTAATGAAGCCTTCAGCAACTGAGCAAGACTCTATTTCAAAATAAAACATAAAAAGGGCTGGGGATGTGACTCAGAGGTTAAGTGTCCCTGGGCTCAATCCCTGGTACTTCCCCCCACAAAAAAGGATCAAAAAATCAAAATATCCAGAATCTCCAGGATTGTTTATAGGACTGGAATTGATCCGTGTAAATGCCTAGGAAAATGCACAGCGTACAGCATTAAGACATGAGTGTGCTTTCCCCTTCTAAATCATTGTTTCATTTCTTTTCAGGCAAACTACTCTTGAGAGAATCAGGACATTTGTTAAAAATGGATCTTTACTGGGCTCAGTGATGCACGCCTGTAATCTCAGTACCTTGAGAGGCTGAGGTAGGAGGATGGCAAGATGGAGGCCAGCCTCAGCAACTTACCAAGGTCCTGTCTCAAAATAAAAAAAGGATAGGAGGGGCTGGGGATTTAGCTCAGTGGCAGAGTGCTTGCTTAGCACGCGCAAGGCCCTGGGTTCGGTCCTCAGCCCTGAAAAATAAAAAATGATAGGAAATAGTGGGACCAGCATCCCTGGTTCCAATCACCAGTGCTGAAAAAATGAAATAAAAAGGAATCTTTAATGGCCAACCCTGTGTCCAAAGGAGCCTGGGGTGTGCAGATGCCGGACTTGGTTTGTAATGCTGCCTCCATGAACCAAATTCTATTAACCAAGGTTCTTGAGCATAGAATTTGGGTATAAGAAATTTCAACTCCAATTGGCTGAAGCCCCACACAAAATAAGTAACTCAAAAATAAAAGTCCAAGCTGGGCGCAGTGGTGCACGCCTGTAATCCCAGCAGCTCAGGAGGCTGAGGCAGGAGGATCGCAAGTTCAAGGCCAGCCTCAGCTGCTTAGCAAGGCCCTAAGCAACTTAGCAAGACCCTGTCTCAAAATAAAAAATAAAAAGGCCTGGGGATGTGGCTCAGGGGTTGAGCACCCCTGGGTTCAAGCCCTGGTAGAAACACAAAACAAACAACGCCAACTCAAATTGCTGGAAGCTTCAGAGGGCATTCATTGGCCCACAGAACTGTAAGTTCCAGGTGTGGGCTGGCTTCAGGCTGAGCTATGATCAGATGCTTAAACCTCCGGCCATGAGAAAGACTCGCCTCCTCCTCTTCAGCCTCACACTAAGCAGGTTGTGCTAAAGAGTGATCGCTAGGCTCCAGGTTCACAGTGCCAGCTGAGCAAGGTGGCAGGAGGGACAGCTCTCTGCTGGGTCCAGTGCAGCCTCGGTGATCGGAATCAACCACTGCCGCATGTGGGCCAGATGCCCACGTAGAAAGGGATGGGTTCCCTGAAAGAATCACAGGGGGACTGGGGATGTGCGTGGGCAGAAAACTGAAAGATCTCCGTGGAGGACTCCGAGCCCTGGCCGTCTGCGGGAGGTTGGAGCACGCGGTGCATCTGCTGATTTCCTAGAACAGCTTTCGAGTTAGATCTTGCAGCATGTGCGTGCGTATTAGTTAGGTTTGCTGCTGTAACAAATAGACCCACGATTTCATGAAATTCCACGTGGAGGTGCAGGTGAGGTACGGCCACCCCGTCCTACCCGGAGACTCCTGCCACGCAAATGTGCCTTCCACCTGGAAATGCCAGCTGAGAGGGAAGGGGAGGGCGCCTCCTTCTCCTCCAGGGCATCGGGTGGACGTTGGCCCTGCTACGTCCGCTCCCACCGTGACAGTCAGGGTCAGTTGGCTGCCAGAGAGGCTGGGAGTTCAGCCTGTGCCCATCTGAAGTTTCTGTACCGGTTTCTCCTATGAACAGCGGGGGACGACATTTCACGCCTGGCACAGGTCAGAGGATCCAGGTGGGTGGAAGGCAGAGTCGGGCAGCTAATCTGCTTCGCGTGGGTGAAGAATAAGGATCTGGGACGTGCGGACCGGGGTCTGGATGGGTGGGAGCTGGAGAGGCAAGAGAGGGTCAGCACTTGGCCCCAGGACTGCCAGGTGCCCCTGGGTGCAGGCTCTGCGGGGGCCACCGATCAGCTCCTGCCTTTGGCCATCGTGGGCCTGGGGCTGGAGGCGGGAGGTGCAGTCCAGTCCTGGGATGAGGGCAGGGAATTTGGAAAACCAGGAATTCTAGACGATGGTCTCAGGCCCGGAAGGGCAGGGGGCCTCAGGAGCTCCATGGGCCTTTTTTTTTTTTTAAACAGAGAATCACTTTTTTTCCTATATAGATTTTTTTTTTTAAAGAAAGAGGAACAGTGCGAGAGAGAGACAGAGAGAGAGAAAATTGATTTTATTCAGTTTTTCATATGGCTTTCGTTGCTCTGAGACTTCGCTGTGTACGCGGTGCTGGGGTTCGAACCTGCGTCCTCGCGCATGCCAGGCAAACGCCCTAACCACTGAGCCACCGCTCCAGCCCCTGTCATGAGCCCGTCATTGGTTAGGGAGAGAAGAAGCTGGCCAAGGAAGTCCAGAAGGAGCTCTTTCTTCTAAACTGGCAGCACCCGAGAGCATGGTGAAGGTCACAAAATCATCAGAAGCAGCTCCATCGTCTGGAGGCTTGGATTATAAAGTCGGGTCTATAGGTGTTCGTATTTCAAAATAAATAATTTTAAAAATTTCCCCAAGTGATTCTCAAACTCCAAGTGGGACCCGTGCTACCCTGGGTCTGAGGCCTTGGTTGGGTATCAGAATCGCAGGTCATGCGGCTCACTGGGAGAGGTGGCCTCTGTCTGGAGTCACTGCCTGTGATCTTTGAATATCTTTTTTTTCTTTGTACCCGGGATTGAACCCAGGGGCACTTAACCACCGAGTCACATTCCCCACCCCTTTTCTAAATTGTTTTTGTTTTTTGTTTTGAGGCAGGGTCTCAAGAAGTTGCTGAGGGCCTCTCTAAGTTGCTGAGGCTGGCCTTAAACTTACAATCCTCCTGCCTCGGCCTCCAGAGCCACTGGGATTGTAAGCGTGCACCACCGTGCCCAGCTGAATTTTATTTTAATCCAATTTCTGTTGCTGTAAGAAAATACCCGAGATTGGCTACTTTATAAAGAACAGAGGCATATTTAGTTTAGAGATTGCATCCTGGCCGGGGCACCGTGGCTGGATCACAACACGGCTGATGGTTTCGTGGTGGAAACTCCCTGGAGCTGGTGAGATGTTCCTGTGGTGAGACGGGAAGACAGAGAGATGCAGGGGCCGCTCTTGCGGGAACTACCAGGATCCTGAGAGACATACGTGAACCCCTTCTGAGGGTTGTACCCCCAATGGCTAAACCACCTTCTGGAAGGCTCCACCACCCCACATCATCACCCTCCAGACCCAACCTCCAGCACTGAACTTTCGGGGACTTCACTCAAACCACATCCAAACCACAGCAAATACCTCTCCTAGGTTTGTGGAAATATGACACCCGCCCCCCAGAGACTCCTGATGGCCTCCAACACTGGCTTTCCATGTCTCCCCTATTCCTGGGGACAGGCCACAGACTCAGCCTCATCCTGGCTGCAACAGATGTTAAACGGGAGGCAAAAGAGAGGAACAAGCAGGCCCATCGCGGAACCACTGTTAGCGCCAGGGGAAGCCACATGAGCCCCTGGAGGCAGCAGGAGAGGCGTGCGGGGGTCGTGGGCTCCCATGCTGTCTGCACCCAGATGCACAGGGAGATTTGGGGGCCTTTCTTTCTTTTCTTCCCTTTGGTGCTAGACGTTGAACCCAGAGGCACTTTACCACTGTGCCACGCTAAGTTGCTCAGGGCCTCACTAAGCTGCTGAGGCTGGCTTTGTGATCCTCCTGCCTCAGCCTCCCGAGCCGCTGGGGTTGCAGTTACGCATCACCACGCCCGGCCACTTAGGGCCTGTTTATCCTTTCCCCTCCAGACTTGGTTGCCAGAGACACTCTGATCATAAAACTCCTTTTTCCTCTTAACAGCTCAAGTCGGTTGTTTGAAATTAATAATGGGGCTGGAGCAGTGGCTCAGTGGTTGGAGCACTTGCCTGGCATACGCGAGGACATGGGTTCGAACCCCAGCACCATGTACACTAGGAAGTGTTGGAGTAATGAAAGCCACGTGAAAAACTAAAACTTGATCCCCCCCCCATTGTCCCTCTCCCTTAAAAAAATTAATAATGACAAACTTTTTTTAAGAGATGAGGGGGGGACACTGTGGCCAGAGGTCAGTAAAGCTACCTGCTGAAGGTCACAGAGAGAGTGTTGGTTTAACCCAAAGCCCATGTTCGTAAACCTTTAGGTATTGCTGTGTGGAGTTATTCTTATTCTATGCCAGGATGGAGGCTCAGAGAGGTATAGTAACTTCCCCAAGGCTGCAGTGGGGACGCAGAGCAGGGAGCCGTCTCTTTCCCATCTGAACTGGCCAGGGGGCACGGGTGAGCCCCACACCACCTGGCCACGGCGCCTTGGTGCTCTGGGAGCTTTGGAGATTGTCACTGATGTGAGTAACTCCGCTGCCCGCGGGGACCATTCCGTCTGAGCCTTATCAGCCTGCAACTTCCTCCAAGTGCGTGTCAGCCAGGCCCTGGGCCCCAGATTCCTGCTGGGTGATACACGCTCCGTCTGCGATAACAGCCCTGGCGGGGCTCGAGGAGACGGCCGCCTGGCCGCATCTGCGGATCGAATAACAGAGGTCCGGAGAAACGGCTCCCCTTGACTTGGGGAGATGCCAGCAGGGCCTTGGGCCCCTCTGGCTGCTGAGTGAGGCTGAATTTTGCTTCTCCATCTCTCCTCCCCGGGCCTGGGACCTGCAGCAGGGAAGGGAAGGATTCCAGAGTCAAGTGGTGCGTTGCTTGGCACCTTCATCACCGGGAGCCACGACGGAAGGGGTCCATCCGTTATTTACTTCCTCAGCAGATATTTGCTGACCACTCTCGCCATTGCTGTGAAGCTGCGAAGTATTTTCAGATCTCCATTCATTGAATCTTCCCAACAACCCCCGAGACAGGCCTTGACTCCGTTATGCACATTTCGCAATTGAGGAAATCAAGGTCCAGAGAGGTGGAGTAACTTTCTCGAGGTCACACAGCAGGCACGTGGTAGAGTTCTTAACCACCAGGCTATCCTACCCACAGTCATTTTTAAATGAATTTTTGAAAGTCAGCCGGCGACAAGAGTTCTGAAGACAGTGCAGAGGAGGGACGGGGTAGAGCGGCAGTTGGAGTGGGGACATTTCAATTATTTCTCAATGCAGAGATGAGCCAGCCATGGGCATCTGAGGAAAACGTATGCTGGGCAGAAGAAATGGCATGTGCAGTGGTCCCGAGGACGAAGAGGTGTCAACCGCAAAATAACCCAGAAGAGGCTGCCCCAGGTTAGACAGAAAGCTGAGGCTGACCAGGGCCACGTTCTCAGTTCATACCTGGGCTCCCCCACATCCTCCCGGCTCCATTGTGAGCCACAGGCTCCTCTCTGGCTTCATCTCCTCCTAGCTGTGTGACTCTGGACAGGTGACTTCCCCTCTCTGGGCCTTTGCTTTTGCCTGCCTCATTCCTGTCCTGGGCTGCAGGAGTCCCTGGGGCGGGGATGGGGCATACTCTTGGCCCATGGCTGCTGCATCTCTGGACAGGGTTGGGCTCCCAGCCAATGAGGACCAGGAGTAGAGTCAGGCAGGGATGCAGAGACCAAAAGGGACAAAGGTGGAAGGAGAAAGGACCAAGAGACTGAGAAAGTTTTGCAAGTTCTAAACAACACTGAGTTGTACACTTCATAGCAGTTAAGAGGGTGAATTCTATGCTATGTGAATATTTTTTGGTACCAGTGATATTTATTTATTTACTTATTAAAGGGGGGGGAGAGAGAGAATCAACTTTAGTTGTTCATCTGGCCTTTGTTTCTCGGTTGTGTATGTGACATTGGGGTTTGAACCTGGGTCCTTGTGCATGCCATGCGAGCACCATAAATACTGAGCCAGTGCTCCAACCCCAGCTCTTTTTATTTTTTTAATTCGAGACAAGGTGTCTCTAAGTTGCTTAGGGCCTCACTAGTTGGTTGAGCTGGCCTCCAACTTGTGGTCCTCCTGCCTCAGCCTCCTGAGTTGCTGAGATTACAGGAATGCGCCACTGCACCGGGCTCTTTGTGAATTTTACTACAATGAAAGAGGAACAGAGACAGAGACTTAGGTAGAAAGGCAGAAAGAGGAAGATAGGTCTGCTCAGGCCTGGCTAGTCTAGCCTCTGTACCAGAGAAGGAACTTGAGCATGGGGTTCCTATGCCACGGTCCAGCCCTGCAGCCCCAGAGGGCTCTAGGCCAGGCCCTCTTCTGCCAGGGCGTCTCTGGTGCTGGAATGTTTACCTGGTCTGGTAGTACCTGGGAGGACTTGGGGGGCAGGCTTTT
>PVKS010043260.1:0-14984 GCA_004027875.1 Aplodontia rufa | reverse complement strand
CGGAGAGATCAGCAGCGGTAGAAGATGCAGGTCCTGTGTTCCGGCCGCCGGTGTTCACCCCCTTGTTCCCGGCTCCCCAACCCTTCCTGACTAGGCCCCTCGGAGAGCAGCCCAGGTTCACCGGGTCGCTCTGCCCGCTCCCCACTCTGGAGTGCTGCTGGGAGCGACTCCTTGCCCCAGCCCTGCCCTAACTCGGCCCCTCGGGGGACGGCCCAGGTTCGGGTTGTTCTGCCCGCTCCCCGCTCCAGAACCCTGCGGGGAGCGACAATATATATTAATTCAATAAGAAAAAACTGTATCCATAGACAAAATACCCATCCACAATCCCACCATAGACAAGCTGTCATATTTAAAAGTTTGGTAGATGTATTTTCAAAAATATCCATTCAATACATGAATATTATATACATAATATAAAAAATATAAAATATGACATCAAATATACATCCTATATAGTAAGAATTATGACGAAATAAACATTTATTGAATACTTACCATATTCACAAATTGTGCTAAGAGTCATACATGAATCGTTTGATTGCATTCTTACAAAAGCCCTGAAAAGTTAGAAGATTCCTAACCTCATTATGTAGCTGAGGAAACTGAATTTCGGAAAGGTTAAAGAAACATGCTAAGGGTTTCACAATCAGTAAATTAGCAAAAAGAGAATGTAAGCAGTTCAAACTGGAATTCATTTGTCTGGCTCCAAATTGGTGTGAGTTTTTAGCTACAAAACTATACAGCCTCCAAACTGGGATCATAGTATTCATGCAATTTCAGTCTTCCTGTTCTATTTTTTATTTAACTGCATATCATAGAGATATACAGGGGCATAATTCTCCTACAGTGTTATTTTTTAAGTTTCTGTAGTGCTGTACTGAAATACTAATCCTCTATTTTTGGACTCTCAGATTGTTTCTTCCTATGTGTGAGCCATCATTAAATTCTGATAAGCTGAATTTTTGAATTGAAAAGATTTTATGTTTTTACGATTTTCTTTAAATTACTGTCAAATTGTCCTCCAGTAAGTACCTTATCCATCCAAATACCATCAGTCCTGTATAGGAGTGCATGCTTCCTCCGCAACCTTACCAATACTTTGAATTTTTATTTAAATTTGCACTTCTTTCATTAATTTGCATTGTTAAATATTTTATAATACAAACAGACTATAATCCTTTGTTTATTAATTGCTTATAAATGTTCTTTTCCATTTTTATGCATAGAGATTGATATATGCTTTCATAATATTTGTATGTTGTCCTGCTACAACAGGCTCTTCCAGGAAACAAAAAGATTTTGAAATTACCCTATACGTCAAGTTCCTTATGGTTACATAAACCACTTTTCCTTAGCTTTTGAATTTGTAAAATTATGATCTTTTAACTTATCATAATGGAAATTGCCAGGAGACTAAGTTACGTTTGATGAAGACTGAGATTACATGACCCTCACTAACCATATGACCTTGACTAGAAAGCATATCTACTTTAATTTACTATTTTCTCAGATTATAAAGTGCAAGTGTTACTTTCATGAAGTACGTTGAAGGGCTATTTATACAATGGTAGAGATAACAGCTGTAAAAATTTAGACAGTGTTATAAATTGCAAGGTATTTTCTCGTATATAACACATTTCTCTTATAAAAATTTCTAAATGATTTAATGAAATTAGGTAAAGTGGAATAGCTTCAGGTAAAAACAAACATTCCACTTTTAGGAAAATTATTGGATTGAAAAGTAATATACGTAGTATATACAGAATTTAAGTTTTGCCCCAATTTTATTGTCATTTTTTCAAAGACTTCTATATTATGTATATAAATAAGTGTATATATTTATATACACACAGAGAACAGCTGTAATTTACTTAATAGTACTAAGAATGACTTCCTTTCATTTGATAAAATGAAAGACCTTTTTTATGCTTAGGCAAAAGACAAGAGCTTTAAAATCAGATATGCCACTTTAAAGTCACTGTAAATACAGAAAAGTCTAAATGATAACAATTTGCACTGTTAGCTGTAAACCTCAGATATTAGCACAGCATCAGGTAAAGAACAAAATGCATATTCTTTTAAATACTGGCACTTGGTTTTTAGAATATAGTCATCTAAACAAAATACATGTTATTTCAGCAGTACAAGGGAAGTTATTCTTAATCATAATCTTAGTTGAAAGAGTAAGCCTGAAACTTGTTTTACAAGAAAAGAAATATTTTGGTGGCAATTGAACTTAAACTTCAATGTGGTTGAATTCGTCCTTGGTGTGTCTATATTATGTTAAAATATATTGGAAAATTCTCCTGGTGTACCAAATCTCATTAATTTACGGACCCTGTAATAAAGTTTCACACCAAAGAAAGCCGAAAGATGGGTGACATTTTCAGACTAACTTAGCCAAGGCTTAGAAATCATATAATTTGTAAATGTTATACTTTATTATTAGTGTCCCATAGCAATGTCCCTTTTCTTAAACGTAAAAACATAAAAATAATCCTATAGACAATTTAAATGAAGGTTCCATCCATTCTTTGAATTGTTTACACAATATTTGTAACTGTTAATCCCATGTTTTGTGATATATTTTCTCTTAGAACTGCTCTTGTGTGTGGGTATGGAATTTTAAAAAATAGTTTGCTTACCATGAAAGCATTTTTTTTCCCTAAAGTGTTACTGTAGATTTGGATATACCTCTAGATGGGAAAGAAATTGATATTATAATATATGAGTGTTACACCTAAGTTATATAGCATGTCTTAAGAGAAACCAATGTGATCATTTCCCAAGATAGTATATAAAACCAACTTAACATGTGATAGGATATTTAAATTAGTAACTTCTTGAGAGAGATGCAAGGAACTCTTATTTGAAGTGAATACAATATCCAGGTAAAACCTGATTTACTACTGATGTACTAATGTTTTGAAGAGCTAAGAGCCGGCAATTAGTGAACTGTGGGTTTAGTGAGAAATATAAATAAAATTGTAACTCACTGAAAAAGCAGATAGATTTGTATAATGAATATATTCAGGTAAATTACCGGTAGATGAAACCTGAAAATTAAGGGGAGGAAAGGAAAATAGGAAAGCCAAGATGGAGAGAAAAGAGCCCAGCACACACATATTAGCACAGTGAGTCAATGAAGGAACTGGGGGGGGGGGCGTGATATTTGTGATCAAGGAACATGAACTGAGCTGGAAATTTAGCTATTATCTTAATGAAGATTTATAGGATGTCAAATCTGTATCAGGAATGGGAATTTATGCATTGGATAAAGTGAACTTCATGGGTTTTTCTTAGAGAATTTCAAAGTGTAGTGAATAAGACCCAAATAAATGAAATACAGAGTTATAAGACGTACAGTAGAGATACACAGACACCAACTGAAGTCTAAGGAAGGGACAGCTGCCCGGAGATGAAGGAAGGCTCCTTGGCATGGGTAAAGATGAGATGAATGTGGAAGGACCAGGAAGAAGAATGTGAAAGGTATTTTGGGTAAATTGAAAAGTATGGGCAGATGTGATTATATACATAATCTTTGAGGATCTACAAATATTTCAGCATGATGAAAACACAAAATATATATAGGAAAGTGATGGGAGAAGTCCATGGAAGATATATTACATGTTAGAGCTTATTCTTAAGGTTATAGAAAGATTTGGAATGGTTTAAGAGAATGATGAGATCAGTTGACACTTCAGAAAATCACTGTGGCAGTGTGGGTAATAAGTCAAGGAGAGGGAAGGAAAAGTAGAAGACAAAGATAAGTACAAAATTTACCTAAGAGATGAGGGTCTAATGTAAAGACAATGCAGGAATAGTATAGTAGGAAAGAAAGTAACTATGTACGACAAAGTTTGAATTGATAAAAAGTTGAAATGGAATAGGGGAAATGAGAAATCTAAAATGAACTTTAATCATCTTGGAAAACTAGGAATGTTATTGGCTAAATGTTTATATCTCCTCCAACTTCATGTGTTGCAATCCTAACCTCCAGTAGGAGATTTTAGGAGGTGGGGGCCAGTGGGAGGTAATTAAAGTGTGAGAGTAGAGCCCTCTCCTCTTTATGCAATGTGAGGACACTAGAACTGGAAGAGAGCACTGTCCAGAATCCCCTGTGCTGACTCTGACCTCAGACTTGCAGCCTCCAGCCCTGTGAGAAATAAGTTTCTGTGGTTTATAAATAACCCAGTGTCTGGCATTCTGTTACAGCAGCCCAAAGTGAATAATAAAATGGTGGAATAAGTCACCATGATAGAGAAGTAAGATTAGTGAGTTATAGATGAATCATGTTATATTGTTCTAGCCAAATTATATTTGAAATGATCTCAAAATAGTATTGACTAGGCAGTTTTTGTTATGGAATAGCATCTCGAGGAAGATGCTGAGTTAGAGATGTAGATTACAAAGTGTTATGGGTGTATGTCATACCACCCGGTGTGCTTTTCTCGACTGAAAGAGATCTAAAGATAGCATGATAGCAACACAGAAGCAGGTAGCAGAAAAGGATCCCATACTTTGAATAAGAAGTAGCAAGAGAGGCAGAAGGAAAACCAGAGAAAGTCACAGTAAGGAAAAAGTCCAGGTGAAGATGGTTAAGTTTTTAAAATGTGGCAAATAAAGACTGAAAATTATCCACTGAGCTTGCAAATAAGATTTCATTAGTGCATTAGTCAACTTTTGTTGCTGAGACAGAAATATCTGGGATACACAACTTTAGAGGAGGAAATGCTTCTTTTGGTTCATAGTTTCAAAGATTTTAGTTCATGGGCCTGTGGGGACAGGTGAGAGCATATGGTAGGGAGACCTGCTCTCTTCATGGCCCCCGGGAAGCAAAGAGAGAACAGGAAAATGCTGTGGTCCTGATCACCCCTTCAGGGTCTGCCTTGTGACCTAACTCTCTTCCACCTCCTAAAGTCCCGGTACCTCCAAATAGCACCTCAGACCACAACCAAGACTTTAGCAAATGGATCTGTGGGAGAATTTTAGGATCCAAACCATATCAATTAGTGACAATGAAAAGAATGCTTCTGATAGAGAAGTGAAGTCCACAGCAAAATTGAGTACTTAATGAAAGAATAAAAATTAGAAAATTGGAATAGTAGTGTTACTTCCAATATTCTTAGGTATTGTGTTAGTCAAATTTTCATCTCCATGACAGGGTACCTGACAAGAACAACTTAGTGGCGAGAAAGTTTTTCTGGCTTGTGATTTCAGAGGTCTAATCCTTGGTGGATTGATTCCTCACCCTGGGTCCAAGGTAAGGCAGAACACCATGGCAGAAGGACTATGTGGAAGGAATCTACTCAGGACATGGTGGCTGGGAAGCGGAAAGAGAAAGGGAAAGGGGCCACAGGAAAGATAAATAATTTCAGGGCGCACTCCCAGTGACCCACCACCTCTGGCCACACCCCACTTTTCTGCAGGCACACAGTCCACTCAAACTAGAATGGACCGATTAGGAAAAGACTCTCATAATCCAGTCATTTAACCTTTGAATATTTCTGCATTAACACAAGACCTTTTGGGGGCTGGAGGGGTGGCTCGGCGGTTATAGCACTTGCCCAACATGTGCAAATACACGGGTTCAAATCCCAGCACCCACGTACATAACTAAGTGTCAGAGCAATGAAAGCCATGTGAAAAACTCAATAAAAATTGATTCTCTCTGTCTCTTTCTCTCTCACTGTCCTTCTCTCTTAAAAAAAAAAAAATGGGGGTGGGGGGGAGAACACCTCATACCCAAACCACAATAGGTATAAATAGAACAGACTAGAGAACATCTTGGAATTGAAGGATGAATTCTTTAATAAGGGGGTATAGATTTAAACATATTTATAGACTGAAGGGAAAAGGCGAATTTACAGAAAAAAGTGGAAAGTATGAATGAATGAGTGAGATTAGTATAGAAGTGGGAGGAAATATGACCCTAGGACAGTTTGAGATAGTGACCATGCACCAAGGGGAGGGGAATACCTATTTTCTTGGGTGGGAAAAGGTGAATTTGAAAGCTGCTAAAAGTGGGGGGAGGAGGACGACAGCAGGTTGAAGTGGTTGTCTTTAGGTGATTCATAAAATGCAGTTTCAAGTTGTAGTCAATGAGAAGGGCTCTTGAGTGCAGAAAAGTCACTGCTTATCACAAAGACATGAAAAAGAGAAGACTTTAATCTAATTGATAGAAATGGAGAAAATTAATGGGACTGTTTTGCTGTAAGATTAGAGACTAGAGGCTGGTCTGAAAATAGAAAATACAAGTAACAAAGAGTATTGTCTAATAATTATAATACATGCCACTCACTAACCACTTCTTATTCTACTAAATGCTTTATCAAAATGATGTTGGCTTTAATCTATTTAACAATCCTATTTTTTCCATTTTAGAAAGTAATCTTTTATCATTTTTTTTTAATTTTATAGAGGAGTTGTGTCATTGTACAATCTGAATGCATATTCAGTAATAATAAATTATGTCCCTGATCCTCATCCAGAATCAGAATCACCCCCACATCACCCACATCCCAGTCTGCAGACTCTTCTACATTTCCCCTAAAACAGATACAACTCGTGTGTGTGTGTGTGTGTGTGTGTGTGTGTTTGTGTGTGTGTGTGCATTTCCAGAATTAAATGATTGCATAAGTATTATTTGGCCTTTTGGGGGAGTGAAGAGTAAGCTACATTGTTGTTTCCCACCCTTGATCCCTCGCTACCATCCCTTTTTCTCCCCTGGCTCCTGCCTCTTTCTTTACCCTCTCTACATATCTATGGTTCCCCTAAATTATGTGTTGCTTCAACTTTTATGAGTCTAGTACATGAGACTGACCATTCACCCAAGCCTGGGTTTTACTGTAGCTTCCACAAATGATGGAGAACATTTGACCCTTGAGTCTCTGGGTTTGGCTAATTTTGTGAAATGGGTGGAAAAAGAAGAACAATCCTATTTAATAGCTAATGCTACATTTATTTATTGAGAAAATCAAGCTCATAAAAGTTAAATAATTTGCCCAAATCCACATATCCATAATGTTTCACAACCGAACTTCCAAAATAAAGTCTGTGTCCCCAAAGACTAAATTCTTGTACAATATTATATTTCATTCAGAGAGGACTGCCAGTACTAGCACCTTTGGACAAGCTGGTTTGACAATATGATAGCTGCAAATTCATATAATTCTGATTTCTAAATTTTGTCATACTTCAGTAATGATTACCTCTGATCTCGAGTATGATGAACAGATTGAATGAAGAGGACATAGTAGATTAAAAAAGAACATAAGAAAAAGCTACAAATCTCACAATACCAAGTTTAATAGAGAAATTTCCTTTTTAAAAGGCCCTAAAGGAATTCAGTGACATTAAATGATGAGATCAGTGGAGTTTATTTGGACATACCCTTGTAGACAGATCCCGTTGATTGGTCTCTTTAGTTGAAAATTATTTCACAATTCTGAATTCTTTCCATAGTAACATTCTTCCTGTAATCCCATTACTTCATTTAGTTTAATGTTTAGCTATAATCTTTTTCATTCTGATTTTCTTTGCAAGAATGAAAAGTGATATTTTCCAGTTAGTTTTTCAAAAGCCTTCCTATAGTGAGATATGTACAAAAAATACATGGTAGAATAAAAATAAACATATAAGAATGCATGTACACATATAGTACATAGTTGTGCTATCGCACGTGGGACTAGTGACAGTTTTCAAGTAGATTTTCAGGCTTGAGAATTAGATCATCAAATTACCTTTGAATTAGAATTCCTGAAATATCTTTCTTTGCAATCGGATTTAGTTAAGATTTTCTCTTGATGGAGAAGAAATTGATAAGCAGAAGGTTATTAATAAACTCCTGAATCAAATGGCTTTTATATTAATTCCCTTTAAGAAATTTATCCTCAAGAACAAATCCTAACCCCAAATTATTTTTAAAGGTATACATGTGGATGGTTGAATCAATATCAGATCTATTACAGAGCCCATAATTTTTCTCCCTTTCCCTGACACACCAGCAAATAAGGTCAGGTCACAGCATCTCACCTTCCAATCTAGCAGGTCCATAGGCAACAAGATTATTTTAACTGTGATTTTAAAAGCCAACAATCAAAATGACAAATCCTCACATTATTTGACCATGTTTACAAGTAAGTCCGACATTCCTTGTTAACACTGGGAGGCCACCATGTGTTCTAGGCACCATTTGTGAATCTGTCCACCTGATTAGTTTGTGTTCTCTGTAATAACCCTGATATCACTGAACATATGTTGTGGGCAGAAGCTGTCAAGCAAAAAAACCAGAGTTATTGCCATCTATCTCTGTTACCTTTAATACCCATACTTATTCATGTACTGAATAAGGTGGTGAAAGATTTAGATTATTATACTTTTAGTTTTTTCACATGTACTAAAAATAGTTTGATAAATTTGAAACGCCTAGAAAGAAATCATAAAAAATGACCACTCATTTTACCCAATTGAAATTCATAGCCTAGAACACTGTGGCTAATAATTAGCTGTGGCTAATGAAACAAGGCACATATAATTGACAAGACTGTACCAGAGAGGCACACTATATCATTTTCAGATGCAGTACATCCTATGCGCCCAAAAGCTGTAAAAAGGAGGAAGCTTGAACTAGGCAGTCTACAAAGGAAAGGGGGAAAACATTTCCTCTTAGAAACACACAGTAGCTTCTATAGATTATATGATTTTTAAATGTGCCTGACATTTTTATTAATGTGTTTAAATAAATGTTTTCTGAATCAATGTCATTCTTCAGCAGTTTTTGCTAAATGTTCACTATTAGCCACATGTTTCATCTTTGCATTTTACAATCTGACAAATGTAAAATTCCAGAGGAGCATGTTGTGCACATAGGTTTGCTCAAGCACAGCCCCTGCAGTCACCTGGGGCTGCTGACTTCTCAGTACAGCTGGTTAGCTGTAAATCAATTACAGTCCTTTCCTAAGGATTATGAATCACACTTTAAGAATGCGCTCTTATGTGTCTTAATTTGACTTCGGTAAAATTCCACTGGATTACAGAAACAGTGTAGGGTTTTATTTTGAGCATGAGATGAGCCTTATTAAAGATCTGGGGTATTTCTTATTCTAGTCATGTCCACGCTTCATTAGAAGCTGTATTACGAATAACTCACTCATACTCAACACTGATTTTATAACATCTGAAACCAAACATCAATACCAAGCACAAGATAGAGGAATCAATTGCTCTAATCCTAATCTACCCTGCAGGAACAAAACTATGTGGAAGGTAGATGAATTATTTAAAACATGATTTTAGATAATGCTGTTAACACTCAACCTCCCCCCAAAATGACTCTGTGTTGTTTCCTTGCCTTGGTTTCCTTAAACACGTGTTTTAAAGGGCCAAGTCTGTCTTGAATGCAATATACTAATAAAACATTGGGGGTAATAATCAAATAAGGTCCTACTATTTTAGAAAAGATTAGGATATTTTGGCCCCCAATCTATATTGCAGCAGCTTAAGTAAGAAAAAAAAAAAAGATACATGAAAATGGATGTATCACAAAGAAACAATGGCACAGCATCCGGTGTGCCCCAAAGGGCACAGGAACTGAAGTCTAGAGCAAAGCAGGGGAACCTTTTGATTTGATAACCCGACAGGGCTGTAAGAGGCAGAATATTGAACAAGGGGAATTAGGAAGTGCTCAGGGTCAGTAGTCATCTGCCTGGAAGAGTTAAGCACCACTATTTACAAAGAATCTTTGTTCCCTGCCTTTCCTTTCATCTATTGTCTTTGTGTAGCAAAGAATGTCTGCAAGGATGTGAGCTAAAGCAAATGGAATGCTCTTCTGAGTTAGCATCCTTGACCTGAATTTCTTATCAAGCCATCTTCATAAAATGTTATTGCGGTTCGGTGGTGATTTTAATTGCATGTCTTTTTCCAGTGCAAGATACAGGCAGAAAATTCCCCTTTAGGCTTTATCAGCATGTCTTTAAAAAATAACTCCAGAAATGGATTATTTACTATAGACTTAATGATTACAGTTAATGAATACCACCAGATGCCAAGAGAATTTCATAGGTCAACATATTTAAGGAATCATTCTGACGTTATTACATTTATAAACATAAAAATAAAATGCTGTGCAGACAATTAAATTCATATCCTAAGTGTGAAAACTAATACATTTAAATCAAATGTTTCGTCTTCAGATGATTTTAAAGCATTTTAAAAATTACAAGCTCTGTAGCTGCGCTTTTTGTTCTCCGTGAGCTGAGCTGACCTCTGTTCATATTCTGAGCGTATTTTAACCTCAACAATGAACGAGTGATAATGACCTCTTGAGTGTGTTCAGTCTCCTTTGACCCAAGGATAAAGGTTTGAGAAACTTGAATTCAAGGTTTTCCATGATCCATGGGAAGCCAAAGATAGCAGGAGAGAAATGTCATCATCTTTGAAAGCAAAATATATCCATGGAAGCTATTCCCTAAGAGTAATTTAGAGACTTTTGCGAGGTCCATTTATTCTTTTGGGTTATTAAGAAATCAATTGGTAAGTGGTCACTGTAGTATAATAAAATTTTCTTTTACAGCATTTTGTTAAATGTCAACATTTATATTAGTCTTCATCATTATGATCTTTCTCTTTCAGTATAAAACTGTCAAAGAATTAATTATCACAGAGCTCAATTTAACTTTTGGACCACAAATTCAAAAAAGCGTTAACAGTGGTGACAGAGATACTTAAAAATAGGATATTTTCTAGTCTTTGAGTGATGCTAAGATGTTTAAAACCTGAGTCCAGCTCTTTAGTATTACATAATCTTTTGTGTCCAAAGCTATAAGGAACATAAATTTTCTAAATATAAAACATTACATAGAATATTATAATTTAGAAATTTTACCTTTTATACATACAATCAAGAAGATCATGCATATGGGATTAAAGCTATTGATGTGTGTCAGATGTAGATTGGAGAAACAATGCTGAATTGTGTTTTATGCTACCAAATATTCCATAATGTGAATTACTGCGATTTATTAGGAATTCACTCAAACCTACCTGTCTTTGGCATCCTGACATAAATCTTTCCACACCCTTTGGCTCTTTATCCCTAAATAGGCAATGTTTCTCCTTCAAAACAAAATTAAGTTCAATTTCTGAATTTTAGTTTTTGTTAATATTTTAGTGTGTATTGTTGGTTTTATTTTCTTTTACGATTCTCTATGTTGACTTTATAAACTATGTTCACTTTTCAGCCCATTATTTTGTGACTTTATTGGCACTCGTCTTACATTCCCTGACTAGTTTGATTACCTCTTGGCTTTACTTTTCTACAGAAGTAAAGATAATACCATCTAACTCCACCAACCTCTTGTGTGTGCTTGTTTTTATCAAGCCTTCTATATTTTTTTATTTTCTGCTCTTGTTCTAAGTTTGGATCCTTTTCGTGTATTCCTTTAGTTTGCACTTGAGTACTGAACCCCTGGGGCTTTGAGAAATCTGCACATTTCTATTGTGCTTTTTAGTTTTCTCGTGAAACCAAATGCATTAAAAATCAAGCATAAACTTCAATAGTATGCAGACAGGAAAGATACCAGAGCAGCAAAGGTCTTCTTCTTCAAAAAAAAAGCTATGAAATAAAATTCATTAATTGAAGAACATTTATCATAAAATATTTTTAACCATGTTTCCTTGAATAACCATGTGATTATTTTAAAGTGGAGAAATATGAAAATAGAAAAAGACAATTAAAAGTGTTTTATATAATATTCATTGGCTTCAGAAACAGTGTTCCTGAGGAGTCAGCTTTGGGCAGTTCCTGAAAACTATGGCTGTGGAGGGATTTCCTTCAGGTGACCTTATTGGCCCTTGTGCAGATGAAGTAAACTGGATGACAACTCAGTAATGGGTTTCAGTCATGTGAAGGGCAGTTGGAGTTTTTCTTTCTCCAAAACATTTATATCATGGATTTGTTTCTAATTCCATAATTTACCTGATTAAAAAAAAATTTATTTTCAAGAAGATGAAAGAATCTGGCTATGGTGGCGCACTCCTGTGATCCCAGAAATGCAGGAGTCTGAGGCAGGAGGATCACAGCTTTGAAGCCAGACTGGGCAACTTAGCAAGACTATATAAAAAATAAATAAATAAAGAGGGCTAGGGATGGATAGCTCAGTAGTAGGGCACCCCAGGTTCAGTACTGCAAGAAAATAAAACAAAATGAAAAATAGTAGCACCCTATGGCTCACCTCCATTTCTTTGAGGCAAATATAAGCTAGCAGTTTCTTCTTTATGTTTCTGTACTTACCATTATTTCCTTTATATCATGTGTTTTTGCTTCATGTATACATAAATATGTGCCTCTATTTCTTGATTTATCTACTCTAGAAGTTATTAATTCTCTCTCTTTTGGAAAATTCAAGAAATTTAACACACACACTTTCCTATGTACCCTTTTCCCATGTTTGACTCGCTTATGTAATTTTTGCTTTCTTCTGATGGTTTACTTTCTATTAAGTCTCAAGCTTATGATTGACTTATGAACAGTATGTATGGATTCTCCTGCTATGAAATAGGAAAGAATTAATAGCTTACCCATGCTTGAATCTTTCTTCTGACTTCCATGTGCATTTTGAAAACTTTTTTATTCTTTAAATCATTGAGCCTTCTCATATAAAGTTCTACTTGTAAAAATTATGTAGGGGTGAAATATAGAAGAATCAAGAGACTGATGTGTGGGTGATGTGGGGGTAATTCTGGTTTAAGGAAAATTCGATATCATATTGTTACTTTATATGTATTTTTGATTATACAACAACTCAACTCCTTAATAAAATATTTTTTTAAATATGAAATTTTCAAAGTATTTAGAAATTGTTTAAAAATGCATAAACCCAATAAACTACCTTTAAAATACTATTATGATTTTAGTCATGTGGAAGGAAGCATAATTTTATACTATTTAAATTTTGGCAAGAGTGTATTTAAGTTCACTGGATATTCTTTTACTTAATTTTAGTTAATTCTGGCTTCCTTCATGTTCCCAGAATTTTCAGCTGCTATCATAATTTGTATTCTATGTTGCTCTGTTTTTCATAGGAATTTATTTTCTTCTATAAAAATATTTCTCTTATGAATGAATTTCATTACACATAAGGAAAAGAAATACTGTAACTTAAAAACATATGGTTAGGGGCTGGAACAGTGGCTCAGAGGGTACAGTGCCTGCCTGGCATGCATGAGGATGTGAGTTCGAACCCCAGCACTATGTTCACAGCAAAGTGTTGGAGCAATGGAAGTCACATGAAAAACTAAATAAAGATTGTTTCTCTCTTTCTCTCTCACTGTTCTTCTCTCTTTAAAAAATTAAAATGTGGGGCTCTTGGGGGGTAAATCTAATATTCAGAATATATATATATATATATATATATATATATTATATCTTCATTAGGAGCATGTTTGATTGTTCAACAAATAAAATTCTTAATAAAAAATGAAAACGAATATGAATATTATGTTAGCCTTTTGTCAGTCTGACCAAAACACCTGAAAAGATATTTTGGAGCAAAGATTCATTTTGGCTCACACCTTCAGACGTTTAGTGCATGGTTGGCTGGTTCCAGGGAAGAACATCATGGTGTAAGGGTCAGGCAGAAGAAAGCTGATCAGCTCATGGCAGCACAGAAGCAGAGAGAAGGGGAGAGAAACGGGTCAAGGAAAAGATAAAACCTTCCAGGGCATGTCACCTAATGACCTACTACCTCCAACTAGGTTGCACCTCCTGGTAGTCCAACCAGCTATCAATGGATTAATCCACTGTTGAAGTCAGAGCCCTCATGATCCAATCATTGCCTAGAAATCCCCTCTCTGAATCTTGTTGTTTTGGGGACAATATTTCCAACACATGAGCCTTTAGGGTGCATTCCAGATCCAAGTTATAACAGGTATGTTATCTCTTGCATTGAGCACTTAGGGCTAGAACAACTAACTCAGGCTCAGAGGATGTGATCTCTTTTCATCTTCCTGTTCTGACATCCTTACCAGGTATCTTCTATGTTTTTGCCTACATTCATTGTGAATGCTGTCCAGAAAAAAAGAATAAAGGGAGAAACTTTCTCTTGAGGATTATCATCCAGAATTGTGTCATGTGTGAATCACAATTGCAAAGAAAGCCAAGAAATCAAGTTTTCATATCCTTTGAGTAGAGGCAAAATGTGCCTGGTATCTTCCACGTCCTGTACTAGAAACATGTTTTTTTCTTTAGAGTAAACTATTTTCACATGGCTGAAGATTTCTGAATTCTCTCCTGTCTCTTGACTTAGCTTCTTTTGTTATAGATGTTTGAACTTCAAATTATTCTTCTTTCCTCTTAGAACCATATTGTTTAATTTTATTCAAGTATCTTATGATGAGAAGTGGGATTCTGGACTAATTTTCATTTTTTGGTGGCAAATATCTTGAGGCTATCTACTTTTCTCATATACAATGTGTGGATTTATGATTCTCCTAGTGTTTTAAATTTGACCATGTTGGGTCTATGTTGAATCATTTTAAATGGTAAAACGGCATTAATTATCCATTTGAATTTAAGTGCTCTAGTTTTGTAATGCCTTTAAAGAGATATATTTAAAGTTCACTGTTGGAGACATGATGTGAGGCACTGGGGTCATCTGACTGGCAGCCTGGTGGAACACAAGGTGGGAAGCAAGGAAGCACAGTGCCTGCCAGCAGGCACTTCTCCAAGTCACCAGAAGCACCCTAGAAGTCTGTAAGTCATCAACACCCACCCCTGCGACAGAACGTACCTTACATGTATATATTGCTTGACTTTTTAAATTCCCCAAAATGAGTTTTACAGATTATATGCCTTTTTCTGGAATGCTCTTTAGGATTACAGCCACACCACTTCATACTCTAGATTGAATCGGTAGGATAGAAACACTTCCTTTGAAAGTTCTTTAAAAGTTTTTTTTTCTTTCTTTCTTTCTTGTTTTTTTTTT
>PVKS010043259.1:0-14986 GCA_004027875.1 Aplodontia rufa | reverse complement strand
TGGCCATGCTGGAGTTCAGCCATCTAGTGTGGCGGTCTCCTGTCATTATGTGGCCACAGTGCTACGGTTCTCAGTGCTGGTGCCCATCCACCCCCCATTTTCCTCTGGGCACTGTGTCACCCTGCAGGTGAAGGGGAGAGTTTAAAGTTAGAAATCGTGAAGCTTGTGCTGAAGAGTCTCTCCCCTCCCAGAGCAGAGAGAACCTTCCTGCTCTGATGGAGATCAATCTCTGAGAAGGGAGGAGGAAGGTCCCAAAGTCCTTACCACCTCTTGAGTTGTACCTGAGCGAACGTAGGAGAGAAACCTGCAGACCTCTCCAGGGCTCCTGGCTCTCTTCAATACCCAAAGCTTATGTTCCCTTCCTTCACTCAACCTTCAGCCCAGGCTGCCAAAAACGTGTGCTCAGAAAGCCCTGACAGTGCAGGTATAAGGGAGCATCACTGTTCCCAACGGGAGGGGACCTGCCCTCCCTCCTCTGCTGTGGCGTCAGATGGAGCAGCGGCCCCAAATCCACTGGGGACCGCTGGGTGGTGCTGCCCTGGGTCTCAGGGACAACAGGTCTGCAGGTTAGAATTCCTGCCTCCCCCACAGCGCTCCAGGGATGCATGCTGTTGATGATTGGAATCAGGGAGCAGACGGGGGAGCAGGCACCCTCTGCCCCTTGGAAGGAAGCTGTTCCTCCCCACCTTGCTCCCCCACAGCCATCTCCTGCCAGAGTATCTTGGTGAAGAATGAATACACAATGTGGTGATTCACTTGGATTTAACTATACATTAAAATTAAATGAACCACATAAATATTTGAATGGATGAAGCCAGATTTGATATTAGCATTTCTTCTTATGACATCTTTTTAATGTTTTTCTCCCTCTGTGGACATGAACATAATAAATGCAAGCTCGGTACAAACAGAACTGAAATGTATAAATTCACTGTGCTTAGGAATATTTGGTGATTAAAAGGATACTTTATGAGTAAAATAAAAGCCATCAAACACGATGTTACAACATTAAGATAAAATGACCTTTTTTCCATAGTCTACATTCATGGTAATAACCATCAAGAGGCAAAAATAGTCTAATTTCATGGTATTCAGAGCTACCCAAATGCAACTCCAAGTGATCTATACAATTGAATTGTTTGAATTAAATTTTCATATTATAAAAGATTCAAAACAGCTAGGATATTTTTGTATTTTGTTTTTTTTCTACCATATGTTCATGGAATAAATATTTGAATAAATGAACTTTGATGCTTGAGATTTTTAATGTTCCACTTGTTAACTATAGAAAAATATTTACAGTTTGAAAATTGCAACTTAATTACATTTCAGATTTTTCTTTACTTCTTAGGAATTATGAATAATTTTGCTTTTTTTAAAAATTTTATTGATGTCATCAACATGTAAATAGTCCATTCACTTTAGTTATAAATCAGGTATTTCTGATATATTCTGATATATTCTGCTTTTTATGTATTTTTATTGTGCATTATAGTTGCACACATGGAGGGATTTATTGCTACATATTTGTACACACATACAATGTAACAATAAAATATTTTCAGATCTTATATTGGATTTTGGCAAGAGGCATGAATGCTTTCTCAATTTTTACTTCTGAACCATAACATAATTCTTTAAATGTGGTAGCAATGTTTGCAAGTAATGCTTTCATATATATATATTAAATTTAATTTTAGCTTGGGCTCAGCAGAGCTGTAATTGAACTGATATATGTAATGAACAAGAGGCATTAGGTAATAATTCTTCCAGTATACACTGCAGTTGGTTACACAAACAGAAGGAAATCCCTGCTACCTGAAGTTAGGACTTTACAAAGGTTAATTCTATAAAATTTGATGTGTCATAGCTGTTTTTTTCTTTGCCAGCCAATGCAAAATCCTTGGACTTCCCTATTTCTGCTGTCAAGTATGTTAAGATAGTTTATGATCATACACTGAGAAGATCCTAAAAGTTCTACCAGAAGATTTTCGAGCTGATGAATTCAGCAAAGTAGCAGAATATAAAATCAACATACAAAAATCAGTAGCTCTTTGGTAATCCAATAATGAATCTGCTGTAAAAGAAATCAGGAAAACAATTCCATTCATAATAACTTAAAAAATACCTAGAAATAAAACTAACTAAGGAGATGAAAGACTTTTATAAAGAAAATTACAGAACTCTGAACAAAGAAATTCAAGGAGAGCCCTCCCAAGTTCATAGAGAGGAAGAAGGAGTACTTTAAAAATGGCCATGGTACCAAAAGCAATCTACAGATTCTATGCAATCCCCATCAAAATACCAATGACATTCATCACAGAACTTGAAAATGAGAGTGCTAATATTCACATGGAAGAACGAAAGACTCAGAATAGCCAAAGCAATTCTGAGCAAAAGGAGCAGTGCTGGAGCTACCACGACACCCAATTTCAAATTACAGTACAGAGCCAGGGTAACTAAAACAGCACAGTACTGGCGTGTGAACAGGCGTGTAGACCAACAGTACCAAGCAGATGACAGACGCAAACCCACACAGGCACGCACAGGCATCTGATCCTTGAGCCAAAAACGGACTTTGGAGAAAAAGACAACCTTTCTAATAAATGGTACTGGAAACTGAATATTCATATGTAGAAGAAGGAAAGCAAATTCCTACAACTCACCCTGGACAAAGGTCAACTCAAAATGAATCAAAGACCTGACTGTCAGTCCAGGAACTTTACCAACGTTAGAAGAAAACATAGGGGAAAGACTTCCACATACAGGTTCAGGGAAAGGCTTCCTGAATAGGGCCACTATCACTCAGGAAGCAGAGCAAAAATCACCAGGTGGGATGGCATCAACTTAAAAAGCTTCTGCACAGTACAGGAAGCACTTAGCAGCGAAGAGACAACCCACATAATTGGAGAAATTATTTGCCAGCTACTCCACCGACAAACGACTAATATCCAGAATGTAGAAAGAACTTGAAAAGCTCAACATCACAAAGGCAAATAATCTAATCAGCCAATGGAAAATGAACTGAGCAGAAACTTTTTCCGAAGGAGAGGTACAAATAGATAGCGATTATATGAAGAAACTTTTAGCATCTTTAGTCATCAAGGAAATGCAAATCAAAACTACACTGATTCCATCCCACTCCAGTTAGAAAAGCATCCATCAAGAAAGCACAACACACACACACACACACACACACACACACACACACCAACGGATGCTGGCAAGGCAAGGATGTGGTGTAAAAGGAAACTTGCATACTGTTGGTGGAAATGTACATTAGTGTAGCCACCCTGAAGATAGTATGGGGCTTTCTCTGAAAGGTGAGAGTACATCTACTACATGATCCAGCCATCCATTCCTTGGCATTTATACAAAGCTAAAATCAATATATTTTAGAGTACCTCATACCCATTTTTATTGCAACACAATTCACAATTACCAAGTTATGGAATCAACCTAGGTGTCAAGAGTAGAATGGATAAAGAAAATGCGGTATATATAGACAATGAAGTTTTATAAAACAGTAAAGAAGAATGAAGCTATGTCATTAGCAGGAAAATGATGGAATTAGAGAACTGAAATTTTGAGCAAAATAAGTCAAGCTTAGAGAAATATCATATGTTTTGTCTTTGTTGTGGAAGCTAGAAAGAAAAACAGGGGAGAAAAGGACTCTATGAAATTAGAAGAGAGACCAGAAAGGGAGGAGAGAGAGGAAGGGGTGAGAGCAAAAGTGAGTGAAGAGGTTTTGGGAAGGAAATTGATCAAATTGCTTTTGTGTGTTCATGAATATGCCGCAGTGTAGCCCACCATTCTGTGAAATTCATATGCACCACAAAATAACTTCTCAACGTGGGCTGTACTTGAAGGCAAGGTCAGTGACTCACGGGCAGTGGAAGCTGATGTTACCCCATGACACTTTTCTTTGCTTGTGTGATAATGTTGGAATACTGTAGTGTGTAATCATGTCCCTCATACCCATTCAGAATGTACTAACATTAAACCTATTAACTGTTTCAAGGGTTTATTGGAGATTAAAGTAATGATTTTCAAACTTCAGAGTGCACGAGAATCATCTGAAAGGTTCATCTAGATCCCTTACAGGATATTATTTTGACTAAATTTTTTGTGGATGAAAGGATGGTATGAACTGGAAAATATGCCTGTGTAATGTATTAGAATCATCTACCAAAAATAGATGCTAATCAGACTCTAAAATCAAATATGCCAGGGACCCAGTATTTACTTTGAAATCTGTGGCAACAGCGCATGTGAATGTGGTAGCTGCTTTGTTTCCCGTTGGTGTGTGTTTTCATTTGAGAAGCAAGCACCTGTCACTGTCGTTAAACTCTGATGAGTCTTGAGAAGTGTTTTCCTTCCATTTCATTTTGATTGACTTGGTACCTATGCGAACATCTGAGAACAATGGCTGTTGATTTTTAATTGATGGGCTGATTGCTGTGTCAGTAATCTGCTTCCTAGCTGGTCCCAATCTTAACCCAAACCTTCTCCACTACTTTCTACCTGTGTGATGCATATTTTGGGTGCATGTAGAAATCATAGAATAATATTCTTTTTTTTTTCCTCTTGCTCTTCAGAGGGTAAATTATGGCAGAGTAAATACATTGGTGAGTTTCCAAAATATTTAATGAGATAATTTGAAAATCATATCAGTATCAACTGTCATTTTATTCATTTTATAATTAGCTGGGTTAAAAAATATACTTTCTACTGCTTGCTTCCGATCAGATACGACATTATAAAAGAACTGAGCAAGCATAATAATGTGAAAAGATGGCAAAATAAAGAAGATGGGAAATAAATAATTCTTGCATTGATATGTAAATTTAATCTTTGTTCTTTTCATAATTGTTGTGGTTTGGATGTGAGGTGTCTACCGAAGGCTCCTGTGTGAGACAGTGCAAGAAGGCAGTGTCTTCCATTGTGGTTCCATTGAGGAATGATTGGGTCATGAGGGCCTTAACCCAATCAGGGATTAATCCCCTAGTAGGGATTAACTGGGTAGTGACTGAAGGCAGAAGGGTGTGGCTGGAGGAGGTGGGTCCCTGGGGGATATACTCTATGTCTCCCTCTCTCTGCTTCCTGATCATCATGTGAGCCACCCTCCTCCACCATACTCTTCCACCTTGACGTTAAGCCTCACCCAGAACCCCAAGTAGTGGAGTGGCCCTCTATGGACTGAGACCTCTGAAATTGTGGGCTCCCAAAGAAACTTCTCCTCCTCTAATTGTTCTTGTTAGGTATTTCAGTCATAGCAGCTAAAAAGCTGACTGAAAGAATACTTTAGCTTCAACTTCCTATCATTGCCTGATGACTATAAATGCATTCTGAAGAAGCAGTTGGGGAGCCCTGTTGATTAGCTGTGACTTGGAGTAGAGATCTAAGTGGGAAAAGTCTTTCTATCAGTGGTGGCCCTGGAACCAGGATGGGCGTACGATGCAAGAATTCAAGTGGACAAAGTGAAGGTTCCTTGGGAGGAGGTTGGGCAGAACTTGCAGTGGTGGGGCTGTGGAAAATACCTCTGAGATTACCGAAACGCAGCACAGTTCTTTCCAGGACAGTTCACTGCTCTCTCCCCTAGTGGTGCACCAAACGCCCAAGATGGCAATCTCTGACTTTGCACCACTGGGGGAGAAAGCAGTAATGGGTCCTGGACAGACATTGTAGTTATGGATGCACCAGACCTTGGCCTCAGCCTAGGAGGGGTTGTATGGGCTCGGATACCTAGATTCAGAAGCCATCTTGTCAAATCGAACAGACCTGGTGCTTTTTCTCAAGATACCTAAACAGTTCCCATGTTCTATGTCTTGCATAAAATCTGACAGATGAGATGATACCTTGGAGTCCCTTTTCCTGCAGTCTAGCCCATCCACCCATGGTCTCCCACCTTGCCAGTTTCTGCTCGTCTGGCTCCCACATCTAGAATCCCCTCCTCTTTGCCAGCACTGTTCACTGTGAGAAGTGTGATTCGTGATGGAAAGACTACTGGAAGTACATTATGAATTGCCACGTCTGTTCAGCAAAAGACCTACGGTCAGGGAGAAGACAAGCTGTAAGGTGGGGGAAAATCATGAGATTCTCTTTTAAAACATAACTTCCTGCCAGTGGCTCTGGAAGCTGAGGCAGTGATGGCCAAGTTCAAAACCAACCTCAGCAACTTAGTGAGAGCCTGTCTCAAAATCAAATATAAAAAGGGCTGGGAATGTGGCTCAGTGTTTAAGTGCTAGGTGGGTCCAATCCCTAGTACCAAAAATAACTAACTAACTAAATGCATACATACCTGCTTCCTAAAAGTGGATAAGCACTTTGTAGCATTTAAAATGAAATACATTGAAATGATCGTGTAAGCACTGAAACAATGAAACATAAAAAAGTAATAGCATGACACTATTTCTGCAAAGCTTTGAAACTCCCTGCATGTATACTTTAGGAATATGAAACACTCCAGTGAAAGTGGGTAGCCACATGTGGGCAGCACGCCAGGTTCCTGATGGTGCTCCCTCGCCAGGACGGAGTTGTAAGGAGCTGGTATTAGCTGGGTGGTAGCGTTTCATTCCATTCTTTAAAAGAAATGTAAAAACTTGCAAAAAGTTACCATCCATTTAACCTTCCTGGTGGTATATTACCGCTATATTGTATTCTATCACACTCCATGTTTAAAACATCTTTAAAACACATTTTAATTGAATGAGAGAAATCTGAAGCCATTCTTGATAAGTACAATTGTAGTTGATTTTTATATGCACAGCACTTAATAATTTCCTCTACTCAATTAGTACTTGTTAGTTTAATTTCCCCACCAAATTGTCTGTCTTTTTAGGGGATAGGTGTGATTTCCATTTCCTTTCTGTCCTCTGCAACTGATATACATTTAGATCATAAGTAAATAAACCTCTGAAATATTTAATAGCTTGAATATTTAAACACATTCTGAAGGTATCTGTGCAACCACAGCTGGTCCCTGGTTACAGGAAGCGTGATTACTAAGGTGGACGTCCTCCGGTGTCAAACAGGATTGCAACTCCGCGTGCAGACTTGCCAGGTTCCAACAAAGTAAAGCCTCTCTGTGTGGTTTCTTCCTGAGTCCCCCTTTACTTTCTCTTTGCTTCCTTCTCCTCTTTCCTCCACTACCTGTATTTCTTTTCTTTACAACATTCTTCCCAATCGACCCAAATCCAGCAAACAGGTTCCTCACAAAACCAGATGAGCTGTTATAGATTAAAAACCCTCTCTGTTCAACCTCCAGCCTACTGATGAGACCAGGGGAAGCCCATAAAGGCTGGTTTTGGCTCAGTGTGATATCGGATCCCAACCAGATGCCTTTGCCAGGCGAACAGTGGTTAGAAAAACACCTGAAATAAAGCATCCCACAGGGAAGCCTCACAGGTCAGGCTTATCTACGGTAAGCGATTTTTGGAAAAACTGATTATGGAAGGTCAACGGTGCCTGTACGGAAGGAACATATGACTAATAGATTTTCAAGTCTTCATGTATAACCCATCATTCTAAATTAATTTTTTGGCAATTTAATTTTAAATAGTTTTACCCACTTACATTTTATTATTTTAATTAGTGGATAAATTATTTTATGTAAGGCAGGCTAAATCTTTTGGTAGACTGAGTCGGTTCCAGAACCCTACAGTTTCTCAGGATGTTATCTCCAGAAAAAAATCTATAGGGACTAATCCCCAAATATTCCTTTACTTTCCAGGGAGCTGCTGGTCTGTGCAGTTCCTCTGTGGATCCCTCATCATTCCATAGATTCCAAGCGAACATCATGGCCATAAACAGCTCCAGTGTTTTCCAAAACAGTTCCACTGAGTGGGTGGCTGCCTAGCAACAATCTAAATGCATGAGTTTTTATTACTAGATAAGAACATATTTAATGAGATTTAAATGAATTTATCGATGTTATTGAAGAAATGTGAAATGATTGTCATTCTTTTCAGAGTGGCCTGAAGTTTTCAGATACATGCATTCCCACACACAGAACTCTGCACAATTTAAATGGAGAAGAAGCATGGATTCTTTCAACCCCATTTTTGATTTTTAAAACTTCATGTCTGTTTACTATTAAGGCAATTTTGCTGAAATAGAAATGCAGGGCACTGAATTCTTTTAGGTTCATTGCCTGTTTTTACTTAGACTTGAGATGCATGATAATTAGCAATAATGAAGTTAAATGGAACCAGCATAAAGGAAAATAACTGCTTTTGAATCCTAATGCCACTGTTTCCTTGCTTGAGGTCCCTAATTAATGCATCATTTATCCCCGTACTGGAAACACACAGCTCTTCCTGGGCCTACCCTCCTCCTGAAAACCCCTCTCCACCCTCTCCTTCTGCCAGGGCCTGGCTGAGAGGGCCACCCCAAGTTTCACTGTTCTCTGGCTTCCCAGTCATTGACTGTACACTTTCAGTGCCCTGGGTTCTTCTTCAATCTAATCTAGGGATCAATGCTTTTGCTTAGTCTCTTTCAATGAGCTCACATAGCTTTTGACCAGAAAGTGGCTAGGGAATTTCTCTAACCTTGAACTTCTACATGTAGCACAATCTGTTTAAAAGCCCAGAACGTCTATGCTATAGCAATACATGCATCAAGATTAAAGATCAAGTACTGAACCTGGGGAGAAATACAGACCATGTGGCTGGTTTCTCCAAGCCGCTGAGGTCTGCGTCATAGAAAACGTGAGACGGCAGAAAGAAGCCTGCACCATGGTTATGAAGAGCTTCCTTTAGCCTCTGAAGACCACTGTATGTAGCAGCTGCCACTCGTCCAGGAAGACGGTGATGAAGCTGATAATGAAGATGTACACTTAGCATTAGGTGCTAAGTGCTTTCTGAACCGGGTCTTTTTCTATCTTCTCAACAATTCTATAGAAAACTGTGACATTCCCACTTTAACTGGTGTTCAGGGTCAAAAAATCAACTCATGGAGAAACTCTGATTTGTGTGCAAAAGTTCCAGCCTCGGATTTCACGTTCTTACTCACAGCCTATTACGTCCCTCACAGGGAACCAAATTCACTGGTTCTCTCTCCTCTCTTCTCCATGTGCCACACCTCTTACATCCTCTCATCCGGTCTTATGGGTTTGAATTCCATCTCTACTTCCACAATCCCAGATCACTTCTTCAACCTGGACCCCTTCCCTTGAGCTCCAGTCTCCTGCACTGAAACTTCCAATTGAACTTCTAAGAGGTGTTTTGTATTGTTCACAATAAAACAAACAAACTATCGTTTTTTCCTTCCAAACTTTCTCTACAGGTTTCCCTGCCTGATGAAATAGCAACGCTATTCATCTAGTTATTTGTGCTAAAAATACTAGAATCATACATGGCCAACCCTTTCTTCTATATTCTGCCCAGTAATCATTAGAATGCATCTGGAATCTGACTACTTTCCCACCTCCCTGGCTGCCCACCTGTCCCTGCACCATTATCTCTAGCTTGATAATGATGCTGTGATGGCCTCCTAAGCCACCACTTTTGCCCAACTGTGAGAGTCTTTCAGCAAGGCATATGAATCTCACTTAGAATCCCTTTAAAGCAATGCAGGACTTCCCGTGTCACTCATACCTGGACCTGGCACCTGCTCTTCCGTCTCCTTCCTGCACACACCTGCACTCCCCTCCCTGCCTCCAGCCCTGTGCCTTCTGTCTCCAGCATGCTCTCTCCAGACAACTGCATGGTGGTGGTTTCCTTTGCTTCCTTCACAGCTTGGCCTAAGTGTCAGACTTTGCCTAATACAACAATGTAAGAAAACTCCCTCCCCCTCGTTTCCCATAGTCTGCTTTACTTTTGCTCCACAGCATTGAATACCACCTGCTACTCTATGTGAACTTCTTTCTCCTTAATTACAACCTAAGTTTCATGGTCGTGGGGTCTCTGCTTGGCTCACTTCCATAGCCCCAGTGCCTGGAACCATGCTAGGCATGTGCTTCTGGATGAATTAACAGCCTTACACTATTCACAGTAGTGTACATGAGTGTCCCTATCACCAACGCATCCCAGGAGTATGCACTTTTATATCACCATTTTTTAAAACTTGAAAAGTAATTCACTGTAAAAGCGTGTCTGTGTTTGAAAGCAGTATAGTCAGAAGGATATTCAATGTGACTTTATTTTTACTTTTGACCAAACAGTACACACAACAGAACTCTCATGGTCAGTACAGCTGCCTACAATGTGGAGAAATGGAGGCACACCACCCTTCCTCAAAGCTCAGCATGCTCCCTCCAGACTGATGCTGTCACTGCTGCTCTTCACACTCCTTCGTCCTGGGCTGGCCGGCTTCTCAGGGTGCTGCCTTCACAACAGCAGCCAGCTGTCTTTAGGGACTGGATCTGCCCTTGGACACTGATTTGCAAAGGAGTCTCTATTTCAGTTCCTCCTGGCGTCTTCACTTTTTAATACAATAGCCTTCCTCAGAATAATAAAGGGAAAGGAGAAAGTTGAGCACAGATGAAGCCCGTGCCTAGATGTTCAGAAATAGCTAGCTTCACCTGTTATCAGCTCTTGGCATGGGAAGATTAGAGGCATTTTCTTGTTTTCTTTTTGAGGTGTGCAGCCTTCATGGTTGTGAAGCAAGAGGGAAGGTTGCAGTCAAGAGAAGAAAGAGTTTACTATCTACAAAGTTAGGCCCTACTGCAGAAACAATAATGTAATAATGATCAGATCACCCTGCTATTGGCTTAGAAGCTTCTTTAGCCCTTGCCAGGCACTGCGACTGGGCACACTTCCTCATGAACCACTTGATGTCTAAGGGGAGGTAAAGCAAACCACATGCTCATGTATTGGATTCCAATTAAAATTAGTCACGTTTAGACACACGAGGATGAACACTGGCTTCACCAATAAAATGTGAAAGTTGTATAAAGTCAAATTCTGAATTAGAGGCGTTTGGATGATGAACTCTACCTGCAAGTCACTGCTGAAAATTGGTGATCAGACATCCAAATAGGATGCATTAAAGAGGGGATTAGAGCACTCCCTAGATCTGTAGTGGACTTAAAGGGTAGTGGAGTAAGGACAGAGGGGACACGGACACGGTAGGTGGTGTCCTGTTAGGAAGAAGCAACGTGATCGCAAACACTGTCTCACTCTGTCACCGTGCCCTGTTGGTTTGGGTCATGATGCTAATCACAGTAGTCAGTCACTACATGCCTTTTAAGAAGCATACTAAATGTACATCTTGCTGTCTAGTACCTGTTTGCTCTGACCTGTGTTAGCATCCCCCCTCTTGCTGGCAGGCACACGGGCCATTTTGTCCCCTTTGTATCTCCAGCACAGAGAATGGCAAATAGCTTGTGTTTAAGGAAAGTTTGTTCAATAGATGAATTATGACAAAAATTTGAAACAAGCTTCTTATGCAGCGTGCTCTTGAATGTTTTATTGAACATGCGCCAGATATTAAGGGTTTGGTGACTTCGAGCTACTCCTCTCATAACACATGATGTACAAAAGGAATTCAAAATCACCAACCAGAGTAAATGCCTGTCTCCCCCACTTAACCAGTGCTTGAGATCCATCAGTACCTCTATAGCATCTATGGGTGAAAGGAATTCTTTGTGTTTTAAATAGCACCTAAGAAAAATGAAATCCACCTTTTCAGAATTACCATCCACAGTCTTTATAAACGGATTTTATATTCATCAAATTATGATGCGTTCATTGCAAATCATCTTGAAAGAAGTAGCTTTGTTCACTGTGCCCCCTATAAATGAGGATGAAAGAGAGAGAGAGAGAGAGAGACGGAGAGGAAGAAGTAGTAATCCTGGTTTGCTGTTTCTTATTGGTTTAGTCAGCTATTTCACTGTTGTGATGAAAGATCTGACAAGATCAATTTTAGGAGAAAGAGTTCATTTGGGGGCTCACAGCTTCAGAGGTCTCAGTTCATAGACACAGTCAGCTCCATTCCTCAGGGCTCAGGTGAGGCTGAACATCATAGTAGAGAAGTGTGGCAGAGGGAAGCTGGACAAGGCCTGGCTCCAATGAGCAGAGAGAAATTCCATGCCAGATACAAAATATACACCCCAAAGGCCTACCCCAGCACCCCGTCTCCTCCAGCCACACCCCACCTGCCTCAGTTGCCAGTTAGTCCCTCGGAAGAGATTAACTCACTGACCAGGTTAAGGCTCTTGTACCCCAGTCATTTCACCTCAGTCTTACTGCATCATTACAAGTGAGATTTGCAGGGGACACCTCATGTTCAAACAATAGCAATCCACCCCTGGCCCCCCAAATCACATGAAAATCTCCATTTTCAAGAGTCCCCATAGTCTTAACAGTTCCAAGATTACCCCAAAGTCCAAATCCAGAGTCTCCTCTGAAACTCAAGGCAAACTTGTATCATAAACTCCTGTAAAAATCAACAGCAATTTGCAAGTGTCTAATATATAAAGGTACAGACCTCTCATATTTCCAATCAGAAAAATAGGTGCATAAAAATAAGGGTGGGACCAAAACAAGACTGCAATCCAGCTGGGGAAGCAAGTCCTGTAGTTCCGTGTCCGACACTGTGATGTTCTCCACAAAGGGCTTGTCCAGCTGCATCCCTGTGCCTTGCTGGGTACAGTCCACGTGCTCTGCTTTGGTGTATCTGGGCTCTGTTCCTGCGGCTGTCCTGAGCAGATGCTCCACCGCACTGGCATTTCTTAAACTTGGGGGTCTCCACTGCTGCTTCAGCTTCCTGCTCATTCTACATATCACCCTCTCAGGGGCTGCCTGCAGGGGCTCTGACCCTAGGACACTTTGCCTGGCCTCCCAGGCCTTGCTTTGAAATCTCAGTGGAAGCCTCCATGATGAACTCCAGCATCCTGCCACCCGCAGAACCAGCACCATGTGGCTGCTGCCAGTGTCTGCCACCATGTGAAGCAGCACCCAAGCCTCCAGGGCCCATGGCTGCAGCAGCCTCTGAGTGCTGGGGTGACTGAGCACTTTAAGAAACTTTCCTAGCCCCTCTTGTGCAAGTACGGTGTTACATTGATGTCTTTTCAAAGGAATTTGTACTCTCTTGAGCCTGAGATTGTTGTCATCTTGCCAATTCCTGAGGTACCCTCAAGCCATCCTTCTTTTTGCCTCTGGGCAAAGTCTTTAGAATTTCTTTCGTGGTGTAATATCTTTAATAATTGCAATTTCTTTAGCACCAGTTTTTCTCCCATTTTTTGTTTCTAAGTTTTTCAAAACTTCCCACTCTTATTTCTGTTCCTGAACAGCACCATAAACTTGGCTAAAAGCTGCCCGCAATAACCATGCAACCACCTGAATGCTATGCTGCCTAGAAATCTCTTCTTTCAGATTAAGAACTCCATCATCCTTAAAATCAGTCTCATGGGAAGTTTTAGAACATGAGCAAAGTGCAGACAAATTCTTTGCCAGCGTGTGACATGAAGGGCCTCTTGTCCAGTTTCCTATAGAGTCCTCCTGTCTCTGAAACCCTGTCTTTACTCCATGTGGTCCTACGACATTCTGGCCTTCTGTACTCCCACTAGAATCACCTGTTAAGTTCTGCTTACAACAGTTTAAAGCCTTTCCAGCTTGCATCGCTAAAGTTTCCAGAATTCCTCCTACAAATTTCAGAAACCTCCCATAGCTTCTGAACCACACGGTCAGGTTAGTCTCAGCAACAGCCCCACTTCTGGTACCAATTTCTGTTGTAGTCAGCTTTCCACTGCTGTGAGTAAAGATCTGACAAGAACAATTTTAGGAGAAAAAGTTTATTGGGGGCGTTCACAGTTTCAGAAGTCTTGGTCCATAGAAGCCTGGCTCCGTTCCTCCAGTCCAAGGTAAGGGTAAGCTTCATGGTGGAAGCATGTGGCAGAGGGAGGCAGCTCGAGACAGGGCTCCAGGGAGCAGAGAGAAACTCCACACCAGATACAAACTACATGCCCTGAAGACACACCCACAATGACCCACTTCCTCCAGCCACACCCCACCTGCCTTTAGTTGCCAGTTAATCCCTAACGCACTGATTCGGTGGAGGCTCATTTCTCCTCAGCCTTACTTCAGTGTCACGGGTGATTTCTGGGGAATACCTCGCATTCAAATCATAACATTTATGGAGAATGAGCATGCTGGGTATAAAGTACATAGTTGGAAAAATCAGGAGGAAGGTGATCCATTTGAAAGTGGGTGTAGTCAGGCTCAGTGACAGTGGCCCCTTCCTCCGGGTGTTCAGATTACACAAGGTCTTGCTGCTCCTGATCTTCCCCTCCTGAACACACAGCAGGCTCAGGAGGAGGAGCCTCAAGGTGTGCCCATGATCCAGGAGGTAGAAGCCACACCTGGACGCAGCTGCTAGAGCTCTGCATCTGGAAGAAAAGCCGCACACGCCTGGCTCGGTGGAGCTGTGACCCTGCCTCCATAAGGTGAGGATGGGTGGATGGGTGAAGAGAGGATGTCTATCGTTAGATTAAAAAAAATACCAATTTTTCTTCTTTGGGTACCTTTGATACAGCTTCAAATATAGTTTATAAATTCAGCTTGGATTATTTGTTTCATGAAAAGATTTTTTCAGAATAATTTATCTTAGGATTCTCTTATATAGCCATTTAAAGAAACACAAAGCCATTTTAAAATAAGACTACTTTCATGTAAGTTTCCACCCCATAATGTGTAATGTTGTTTGTAAGAGTAAAGTGACAGCTGCATTATTTTTTTTATTTTATTTTTTATTTTTTTTTATTTTATTTTTGAACAATCTTACAAGATTTTAACAAAATAATATAAAATGTGTATATATTCTGGATATTGCAATTATCCCCAGGAATGCCCCCCCAATTACCCTCCCTTATCCCTCCCTTCCCCTTCCCTCTATAACTCTAAAAAAAGTATTAGATTGTAAAGCATTACATCTTATCTGGATTTAACTCATGCTACTAGACCAACTTTCTCATTGTCCAGGAACTAGTCCCCACCTCCACAGATGAGTGGAGACAATCGACCCTTAGATCTCTGGGTTAAGCTGA
>PVKS010043258.1:0-15000 GCA_004027875.1 Aplodontia rufa | reverse complement strand
CTTGTTTGTCTAGATTAACGTACAGATGATATCTCAGGATTTATATGGATGTACATTTGACAACAAGGGGTCTGTTCGATGAATTACGGCACCGTCACAGGATGGAATGTTACACAGCCATCCCAAGTTCTGTGGCTGAAGAATCTGGGTAAATGCTAGCAATAGACCAAGTTGGGATAAAGCCATTGATTGGGTGGCTTGAAAACCACTGAAGTTTATTTCCCACAGTGTTGGAGCCTGGGAAGTTCAAGATCAAGGTGCCAGGTCATCTGGCATCTGCTTTTGAGGGCCTGCCTCCTGGCTCATGGAAGCCGTCTTCAGCTGTGTCCCCATGTGGGAAGAGGGACACTCCCGAGCCTCTGTTCCTAAGGGTGCTACCCTCAAGTCCTATCATCTCCCAAAGGGGCCATCGCCTGATGCCACCACCTTGGGAGCTAGGTTTCAATGTGAATCTAGCCAACCCAATAGCAGGTGGGTAAGTGCCAAAAAGGTACAATAAGATCCCAATCTGGCAAAACAAAGTTTATTCTACTAGACTGCAGCTTCTGAAAATGATGGTGAATGTCTGTCACTTTTATGATCTGAAAAAAAAAAGAAAGAAATTAGTCCTAACACATTTCTTTCTTTCTTTTTTCTTTTCTTTTTTTAAAAAAAGGGATAGTGAGAAGGAGAGAAAGAGAGAATCAGTTTTATTTAGTTCACGTGGCGTTCATTGCTCAGACACCTCGTTGTGTACGTGGTGCTGGGGTTTGAACCCGCATCCCTGCGGATGCCAGGCAAGCACAAAACTTCCAAGCCACCGCTCCAGCCCCTACCACATTTCTTTCTTTCTTTCTTTCTTTCTTTCTTTCTTTCTTTCTTTCTTTCTTTCTTTCATTCTTTAGAGAGAAGGACAGTAAGAGAGACAGAATCAACTTTTATTGAGTTTTTTTTTAATTTTAATTTTTTTTTCATGACTGAGGACCGAACTTGGGGCCTTGCACATGCTAGGCAAGCGCTCTGCCTCTGAGCTAAATCCCCAACCCCTTTTATTGAGTTTTTCACATGACTTTCGTTGCTTTGACACTTAGTTGTGTACGCGGTGCTGGGGTTTGAACCCGTGTGATTGCGCATGCCGGGCAAGCGCTATGACCACCGAGCCACCACTCCAGCCCTTACCACATTTCTTAAAGACTTCTCTCTCCTCTCTGCAAGGAGTGTGGGAGGAGGCTCCGTGGCTTCCTTTCGGGGTACACTGCAGACTCCTTCCCCTTACAGAGGGGCCTTCAGCTCTCAGCTGGCCCTTCCCAGCGATGCCATCCACCTCTGGCAAGAGGCAGGTGCTTCTTGGACACTGTCCCTTACTGTCCCTCGGACACTGAGTTGAAGGAACCTGGCTGAAATGACTGTGTGTCTATCTGGGTCCACGTGAGTGTTCTGCTGGCCAAGGCCCACCTGGTTTGGATGTGACGAAGTTGCAGGAGTGTGGCTTTTCGTTTCCTTCTGAGACCTGCCTGTGCTCACCTGGTAGCTGGTACCTTCGAGGGCGTCACAGTGCTCAGCGATCTTCCTCTGGATGCTTCTAGGTGGATGGAGCAGCAACCTGCACATCCCCTTTCCTCCTTCCACGCTGGCCCCTGCCTCCTTCTGCTCCTTCCACCCTGGCAGGATGCCCTTCGGGACTGTCCCTCTTGCCTCCTCCCTGCTTGGGTCCTTGGGGTGGGAGGGGAAGGTGAGGGCGATGTAGACCCCTTCACCTGTCTCCAGTGATTTGCATTTTGGTTCACACTGGCCCACCTGTTAGAATTCTTTTTCCAATTCTAATTCAGTTTCAAGCTATTTACAAATACGATTTGCATGTTACCTTTGTCCTTTTTAAAGGCATGAGGAGCCAGGCACAGTGGCACATGCCTGTCATCCCAGCTACTTGGGAAGCTGAGGCAGGAGGATTGCAAGTTCAAGGCCAGCCTGGGCAGTTTAGTAAGACACTGTCTCAAAATAAAAAACCCAAAGGGCCACAGATGTAGCTCAGAGGTAGAGCACCCCTGGGTTCAATCCCCAAAAACACTAAATAAATAAATAAAGACATGGGTTACCTGGTTGAATGGGTTAAGACAGAGTCCTGGTGCAGGTCTCCAGGAAATTCCCATATCACGGACCGTCATGGGACACAGTTAAGGGACCTAGGTAGCGATTCTCCAGCGTGGACAAGGCCAAGGTCAGAGGCCTTCTGAACTCCCGGCACCAGCACCTGGGCACACCCCTGTTGTGCCAGGCCAGGGTGATTCTCCAGTTACTGAGCCTCACAGTCCCGGTCTGGATAGGAGGGAAGTGATCACACGGGTCCTGTAGGCTGCTGTGAGATTGATGTGTGGAAAGCACTTTGTGGCTCATAATTCACAAATGTCATCAGATGACAATGGTGGCTGACAATTGAAACCCTTCCAGGTCATGCCTAAGAGTCCGGCACGACTAGTGTGTGGTAATTTGGGCCCCTCCCCTTGACCTTGATTCCCTGTTCTCCAGTGTCCCAAATCATGCACCTAATCATCTGTACTAGAAATTTATATCAGACTCAGTGGCCCATAGCACATGACACTAATCCTCCTCCCTGTTTTGGAAACTGAAGTAAAGCACTGTACCCTGATGTATAACTACCTAGAACTCTTATAAATCGATAAAAAAGAGAAACAACCTAGGGGAAAGACTGATGAAGGACAGGAATAAGCAATGCATGGAGGAGGAAGCCCAAAGAGCACAAACAAATTTGAAAAGATGCCCCGTTTCATTTGTTATCAGGAAAGGGTGAATTAGCATTGTGATGAGCTGGGCGCTGTGGCTCATGCCTGTAATCCCAGCAACTCAGGAGGCTGAGGCAGGAGGATGGCAAGTTAGAGGCCAACCTCATAAACGTAGCTTGAGAGTGCCCCTGGGCTCAATCCCCAGTATGGACAGTAGGGGGAATTGTGATAAGGAACCATTTCATATTGTTTAGGCTGGGAAATAAAAGTCTGACAATTCAGGTGCTACGAGGTTGTGGAGAAAGGCGGCGCCCGCACACAGCTTTGGAGAGAGAACTGGATGCTCTGGTGAGCAACTGCACAAGGTCTGGTTCAGCTGGAGACGTGCAGACCCCACCCTTCGCAAGAGGACACCGAGATGTGCACCTGAGATAAGCGCTGTTGAGAGAGAAGGTGCAAGGTTTACCAAGAGGTGAGTGCGTCGTAAACTGATGCATTTACACAATGGAGTACTATTTAGCAACTAAAAATGAATGACCATGAGAGAAGGCATGAGGAAGACTTCCTGATCCAGGCAACGAGTCGTGTACTATTATGTATTTCTCTTAAGCTATGTGATGGTTGGCCAGGTGTAACCGCATTGTAAAAAAAAAAATTCCTTGAGCTGTCACTTGCAAATTTATGAGCCTTATTGATGGGACATTATGTTTCAATTAACAAAAAAGGGTACAAAAGCCAGATGGAGCAGTGTATCCTTGTAATTCCAGCTATGCAGGAGGCAGCAGCACAAGCATGCCTTTAGCCCAGGGCAACATAGCAAAACTCTGTCTCAAAGGGGCAACACACAAACACACAAACAAAAAACCAACAGTATACATAAAATGAATGAATGTGAACTACACTTATCAGCACAGATCAATCTAAAAAACACAGGGTTCAAAAAACACCTGCTGCTGAAGATCACTCAAAAGCAGACGAAGTTTTAAAACTTGCCCATTTGTCTTGCTCTTTGTGCAAACAAATAGATGGGACAAACATTCGTAACATCCACGGGATGACAGGGGGTGAGGAGAGAGCCGAGGGTCAAGGAGGGCCACATGCATCAAATACCTGAAACCCTCACTTTACTTACTTCTACTTCCTTGTTTGTTAAAGGGAGAGGGACAGTGAGAGAGAGAGAGAGAATCTATTTTATTTAGTTTTTCGCATGGCTTTCATTGCTCTGACACTTCGTTGTGTACGTGGTGCTGGGGTTTGAACCCGTGTCCTCGCACATGCCAGGCAAGCGCTGAAACCACTGAGCCACCGCTCTAGCCCCTTACTTCTTAAACTGGGTGGTGGATATGCAGGAATATCATTATATTATTGTGTATATTTTTATGAATATATTTTATTTAAAACCTTTTATTAAAAAACCAGGACATATTATAACTCTCTCCAGTCCTCTGGTTCCCTCTCCTGACTGCATGTTTGTCTGATGCTACAAGGCAGTAGAGGTTAACAACATAAGCTCTGGAATCAGACTGCATGGGCTTAAATTCCAGTTCTGCCATTTGCTGTGTGAGTTTGAGCAAGTGATTTAACCTCTCTGGGCCTCAAGTTTACTCCTCTGTAAAATGAGAATGATAACAATCAGCTAACCGTGTTGTGGATAGGGTTAAAGGAGTTAAAATGCCAAGCGCCGTGCCTGCTCATTGAATCCTCTGTATGTGCCAGTTCTCGTGACAAATCGCAAGGCTGGAAGTCTTCACTGCTGAAGCCACTTCTCCGTTCCTCTTAGTTTCACTGTTACCCTGTCCCGGTCTCTGCAGCCATCTTCCTGACAGGAGGCCCGGAGACAAGATGAAAACAGAACATTTCCAGATTTGGACTGTTTTCTTCAGGGCCCACCCCACATGCAAGGCCTGCTCCCCTTCCTCGTCTTCCTCATCAGCCTGACGTCCTGATGTCCCACAGTGGTCACCTTTAGCACTTTCCTCAGGCCTGATGACATTTGGGGCCTGGGCTCCCTGACTCTGCGTCCAAAGGGTCCACATGTGTTTCCAAAGTTTGAAATAGTTGCCTACATTTATTCATTTTTTATTTTATTTTTTTTAAAGACAAAGGGACAGTAAGAGAGAGAGAGAGAGAGAGAGAGAGAGAGAATCAGTTTTAGTTTTTCACGTGGCTTTCGTTGCTTGGACATTTGTTGTGTACGTGGTGCTGGGATTTGAACCTGCATCCTCACGAAGCCAGGCAAGTGCTGTAACCACTGAGCCATTGCTCCAGCCCCAGGTGCCTACATTTAGACACCGCACTGAGGTCTGAATCCTTTGCTTTTCCTGAAACATGGAAGGTCACAGGTAGCCTAGGTGACAGCCCCCTTTGAGAGTGAGACTTCTGGGGTGCTGTGCCACACTTGGCCAGTGGGAGAGCCTTGTGCAGAGGCTCCTGGCCAACGCGGCAGGTGCTGCCACAAGCTAGGCTCTGCTCGCTGAACTCCGGCCCTGACCAGAGGCCGTGTGGGCTGGAGGCAGCCTCGTCTGCTCCCTGGCCTGCCCTGGGTGTTGGAGTTAGGCACAGGCTGGAGGCCTCTGCTGTCCTTTGCTGAACTCTTCTGCCCTGGGTCCCTCCGCCTTCTTTCAAGTCCAGCCCCCCACCCCATAAGCCTCTGCAAGGGTGTGCGTCAAGGTCCTATGCAGAAACACCCGAAGGTGACTTTCCTGGGTGAAGAAAACATTTTACTGAGGCTAAATCATTTCTTGGAAATCACCTGAGGTGTGTTACCCTCTGTGAGGAGCACAGGTTACCACCTGATGGCCCCTGGCTGTCACTCAGATCTCTCACACCTGGATAGCTACCACCAATCATTCTGAGGTGAGTTGCACAAATGCCTGGAGGCCGGGAGGTTGGGGGGACACAGGAGGCTGCAGGAATGGCAGGGTAGGAGGACTGCTGGCCCTGTGTTCCTCCCGAGCATGGCAGCCCCAGAGGCCCTCAGGTGTTTGGAGGCTCATAACTGCGCCTGTCTAGCCCTTGTGTTTTCTCAGTGATTGGCCAATGAAGTCTTCATCTGAAGAGCTCCAAAGCAGATTTATGGGAGGGGCAAGAAAAAGTTGAACCGGGTATGGTGGCGCAGGCCTGTAATCCCAGCGACTTGGGAGACTAAGGGAAGAGGCTTGCAAGTTGAAGGCCAGCCACAGCAATGTAGCGAGACCCTGTCTCAAAATAACATATAAAAAGGGCTGGGGGAGTGTGGCTCAGGAGTTAAGCGCCCCTGGGTTCAAGCTCTACTACCAAAGACGTTGAACCCTGGGAATGGTGGCCCAATCTCATGGTCCCAGCTATGTGGGAGACGGAGGCAGGAGGACTGCTTGAGGAGTTCAGGGCTAGCCTGGGCCACAGAGCAAGACCCCATCTCTTGAAAAAAAAAAAAAAGTTAACACGTTTTCAAAATTGAGCTTTAAGACTGTATAACTCAGGGGCTGGAGCGGTGGCTCGGCGGTTACGGTGCTTGCCTGGCATGCACGAGTACACGAGTTCGAACCCCAGCACCAAGTATACAACGAAGTCACATGAAAAACTAAATAAAATTGCTTCTGTCTTTCTCTCTGTCTCTCTCACTGTCCCCTCTTTAAAAAAAAAAAATACTGTATAACTCAGCAAGAGATTTTGGGGGAAAGAAAGAAAACCAAAGTGATGCGGGTATGCGTCTGACAGTGAAGGGAAGATGGAAATAACCAGGCCTCCCAGACACCACCAGGAAGCAGTCTGGGTAGAGAGAGCCAGGAAGCCTCAGAGCAGCACCAGAAGGACATCATGGGTGGCATCCCAAGGTGCCATCTCCTTCCTTACCATTCATATTTTTCTGCATAGAATCTGATTTCTGCAGAGTCCTCTTTTTCATTAAGGACTATTTTCTTCTTTTCAGACAGCAGATTTTCAAAGCTGCCATTCCAAAATCAGCAACTTCCATCCCAAATGTCAAAACCTCTGCAGAGCCCCACGGGAGGGCTGTGCCTTTGTTTATAAGGTTTAGGGCCAAGCTGTGGCTTGGTGATGGATTGATTGACATTTGCAACTGGGGATGGAACCCAGGGCCTCATGCATGCTGGGCAAGCACTCTAGCACCGAGTGCTACCCCTGCCCCAACGCTTGGGGTGAATGTGGAGTCCACGCCCTGCAAAATAGCTGCACCTCCCCCCACCCCACCAGGGTCACCCATGCTTGTCTCCTTCAGCCGAATTAGAAGGAGGCCAGACCTTTGCTCTGCTTCTGGAGTCACTTTACTAAGCCCTTGATGTCCAGATGAGAAGCCCAGCAACAGGACTCTGTCAACATAAGGGAACAGAGGCTACTGAGAGGCGATTTCAAGCCATCTGAGCTGGTGTGTGTACCTAAGTCTCTTTTACTTCTAAGTTTCATGTTTAGCTCTTTCAAAGAGAGAACTGCAAACTCACTGATCCAATTTCTGCCAAGGAGGTGGGCTGAGGTGAGGAGGGGAAGGTGGAGCCGTCACTCACGGGAGTAAGTGTTGACTGATCACCCTCCTGTTCTCAGAGAGAGGACTCAGAGGGGATGCTTGTGGACATGCTGTTTGCCCTGAAAAATTTTGCAGCACAGCTTGTTGCCTCTTGTTTCAGGAAAAACCTAGAAGACAAAGTATTTTATTCATTAAAAAAAAAGTCTGTCTGGGGCTGGAGCGGTAGCTCAGTGGTTACAGCACTTGCCTGGCATGTGTGAGTACGCAGGTTCGAACCCCAGCCACGTAGGCAACCAAGTGTGAGCAATGAAAGTTACATGAAAAACTAAACAAAATTGATTCTTTCTCTCTCACTGTCCCTTTCTCTAATCTCTCTGAATATAGGTAGAAATAGTTAAGGGGAAAACATAAAGAACAATGCAAGCCAGGTGTGGCGGTGCGTGCATATAATCCCTGTGATTCAGGAGGCTGAGGCAGGAGGATCGAAAGTTCAAAGCCAGCCTCAGCAACTTAGCGAGACCCTAAGCAATGGAGAAAAAGCCCAGCTCAAAATAAAAAAGTAAAGAGCTGGGATGTGGTTCAGTGGTTAAGCAGCCCTGGAGTTCAATCCCTGGTACAAAAAAAGAAAAAAGAAAAAAAGAAAGAAAAAGAACAAAATATCAGTGTAGGGCTGGGGTTGTAGTTCAGTAGTAGAGCACTTGCCTAAAATGTGCAAGTCCCTGGGTTCTATACCTAGCACCAAAGAAGAAAAACAGAAAAAGAAGAAGAAAGAAAAAAAATAACCATGAATATCAATGCAAATTAAGACAAAAGTGTGGAGAGGAAACAGCCCAGAGATGAAAAGAAAGCACAAGAAAGAACAGGCATTTGGGAAGGATGCCTGGGCATTTGGGGCTACTGATAAGCATGGCTGTAGCCCGGCTGACGTGGTGGTCTTTGCAGTGGCACCGGAGCTCAGAAGAAAGCTTAATGGGGGGACTAGGGGATTGCGTGCAAAGGCTCCAAACCAGCCATCTGCAGAAGACCCAAGTTCCCCGGGTTCCTCTCTATTGCTAATACAAAGCACCCGAGAAGGGGCTGGAGCGCTGGCTCAGTGGTTTCAGCCCTTGCCTGGCACGCACAAGGACCCGGGTTCAAACCCCAGCACCACGTACACAACAAAGTATCTGAGCAATGAAAGTCATATGAAAAACTAAATAAAATGGATTCATTCTCTCTTTCTCTCACTGTCCCTCTCTCTTAAAAAAAAAAAAAACAAATCAAGGAGCAAAGGTTTACTTTGGCTTGTGGTTTCGGGTCTCAGTCCACGGTCGCTGGCTCCGTTGATTCTGGGCCTGTGTGAGGCAGGGAGAATTTGGTGGAACAGAGCTACTCATCTCAGGGTGGCTGGAAAGCAGAGAAAGGGAGGCAGGAGCTGGTGACAGGATATCCCCTTCAAGGACACACCCCCAGTGACCTACTTCCTCCAACTGCACCCCACCTCCTAATGCTTCCACCCCCTCCCAAGAGCCCCTCCAGCTGGGGACCAGGCCTTCAGCACACGGCCTGTAGGGGACATTCCTGATCCAAACTCGAACAGCTGTCTCCGCGCCTTCCTTACCAACTCATCTGCCAATGTGCCTGGACTCACAGCACGAAAGCCACCTAGCCTAGTTCCCAGGGATTGCTGTGTATTAACCCGCTGGATGCGTTCCACGGCCCTTCCAAGTTGACACTGCTATCCTTCCTTGGAGTCCACTAAACAATAACCCCCAAGGCAGCCAGGTCCTGATCCCTGCACCTGTAAATGTCAACCTCTTTGAGAAAGGCTCTTGTAGCTGTGATAAAGTTAAGGCCCTAGAGGTGGGGAGAATGTCCTAAGTTATTCAGTTGGGTCTAAATGTCATCCCAGGGGTCCTTTCTAAGAGAAAGGCACTGGGCATTACAGGCACTTGGAAGAGGTGACGCAATGTGACCATGGAGGAATGGAGCCAGAAGCTGAGGACGCTGGCAGACGCCGGCAGACGCTGGAGCCTGGACAAGGCAAGAATTCTCCCCTAGGGCTCCTGGGTGACACTTTCATTTCAGGACATTGATTTTAGATTCCCGTCCTCCAGGTTTGTGAGAGAATTTCTGTTTTTTTCGGCCATAGGTTGTTGGTGATTTGTGATACAGATTGTAAGTCAGTTAGGGCAGTCCAGGAACCAGTGTACTTCTATTCTATATGTGGAAACTGAGGCACAAGGAGATTATATAACCTGCTCAGGCCCCCAACCTGAGTGGCACAGCCAGCTGTGAAGCAGCTTTCTGTGATTGAGGCTCTGAAGGTCTCTGCCTGCCACTGAGAGGCTCTGGTGGCCTAAGGGACGCCAGGACTCCACTGCTGTGCATACATGAGCACTTTGTCTCGGAGGAGAAAGTGAGAACAGACATCGGAAGTTGTCTCTTCCGTACTGGAAAAGAGACTGCTGACCTATCAGGAGCAGGCAGGAGGCTGAAGGGCGCCACTTCCTGCATGGTTGGGCCCTGGTGCGGGTGCAGGTCGTTGCTCTCTGCTCATTCAGGATCGACTTCCTTTTCTAGACAGGCAGAGAAAATTACGCCACTCAAAGAAGAAAGATGCCCTGGTTCCTCCACGCCTAGGTGTGTTCGGCCCATTTGTTCTCCCCTTTTTGCTTTGCAATAGAGCCCTGGCTGTGTAACACTGAAGACCAGAATGAAGCCCAGAAGGAAGAGCACCTTTTCTAGCCCCCTGGCAATTGGATGGGGCTGTGCGACTAGGTTCTGGCTGATGGAATGTGGTGGAATGTAGAATATAGAAATGTGGGATGAGACTTTTGAGAAATAACTTTTAAAAGGAGTGCAGATTGTTCCTCTTCCCACCCTCTTTTCTGCTGGCTAAAATCCAGATACAATGGCTGGAGCCCATGCAGCTATCTTGAAGCAATGCGGTAGAAGACTTGGGCTAAGTGTAATGAGGCAGCAAAAGAGAAGGCTGATATATCTGGTTAGGCATCAACCACCTACCTTTGGTCTTCTTTTACAAGACAGCAGTATTTTGGATATTAGCCTAAGCTGATACACCCCTCTGTCAGTTATAACCACTCTTATAGGTATCTGAGTCATCACAGTGGCCTTGCTGAATTCTTTGCCTCTAAACCCGTCTAAATCAGCCAGCCTTCTTATTCCTATTCTAGAAAGCAAAGAGAAGATGTACATAGGGGAAAACTCTCCTGTTTTCCCTTAAATGAGAAGTGAAGCAGAAATACAAAAGCTATTTTTTTTTTTAAAGAGAGAGGGACAGTGAGAGAGACAGAGAAAGAAACACCTTTATTTAGTTTTTCATATGGCCTTAGTTGCTCCAACACTCAGTTGTGTACGTGGTGCTGGGGTTTGAACCTGGGTCCTCATGCTTGCCAGGCAAGCACCGAAACCACTGAGCCACCGCTCCAGCCCCTACAAAAGCTATTTTAAAATAACTTTAGAGCCATGCTCTTACACCTCCATCACTCATTTATTGAGTTTCCCAACTGCTGTGCAGTTTCAGCTCCAAAAAGAAAAGGATTGTATTCAGATGCCATGCTTCATCTGGGCTATTAATTACACTTCCACACTTGCGTGTGCCTTGTCTTGTGTCAGTGACTTCTATTCTCAGCCACCAGGTGACTAAGCCTGAAGCCAGGGAGCAGGTCTGAAATTAGCTACGGCTGATTCGTGTCTTGCATCCTGCGTCTACATGGCCCACAGGCTGCCTCTTACAAGTGTGTGTACCAAGACAAGGCCCGCAAGGCCTCTATCAGAATTCCCTAAAGTGGGGCTGGAGCAGTGGCTCAGTGGTTGGAGCGCTTGCTTGGCATGCACAAGGACCTGGGTCCAAACCCCAGCACCACGTACACAACTAAGTGTTGGAGAAACAATGGCCAGATGAAAAATAAATAGAGTTGATTCTTTCTCTTTCCCTTGCTCTTAAAAAAAAAAAAGAATTCCTTAGAATGTGAACCATCTGCACATTTACATGTGGCAGGCAAAATTTCAGTCTCACTGAAATCTCCTCTTTCATTTTCCTTCTGGTTTACCCAGAGAAATTTCTAATCATTTTTAGAATTTCTACTCAGAGTAATTGTCCATGGTGGATTTTTTTTGTTTTATTTTGTTTTTGTACTCTGTTCTGAGAATTAAATACAAAAAAATTTTTTTTGAAAATGAGTTAATTTTATTTTAATTTTTACTTTTTAATTTGTTTCTTGTTTTTCCTTCACTTAGTTGTGTGTGTGATGCTGGGGATCAAACCTTGAGCCTCCTGCACGCCAGGCAAGCTGCCCTACTTCTGAGCCACCTCTCCAGCCCTGCAAAGAGGTATTGACTTGCAAATTCTTAATTTGCTCCAAGCAGCGAATCCTATGCTCTTTCCTCTTTCTCTATAACTCCTTTAAGAAAATAAATGCACTTTTAAAAATGCAAAAATTCTCATTTCGAAATTACTGGTACCTCTTATTTCCGTTCTCCCATACAATCTGCTCTGAAATTGCTATAAAATAACAATCTATCTCCACAGTTAAACATACTTGAGCAAAGGCTACCGTACTTATGTACTTTCTTTACAGTTTTTCCTTTAGTCGTTTCACGTTTTATATTTCCTGCAAAGAAATTTATCATTGCAGTAAGCTATTTCATTGTCAGATGGGTTTTAAAAATAATGTACCATCAGAATTCCCAGCCGGGTGCTTTGATCTAACTGCAGCTGGAATGGAAATTGAGCGCTTTCAAAACAAACTGCGGTTTCAGAGGTTGGCCAACCCAAACCGGGCTTCCTCCACCATTCGCAGATGGGGTAAGCGCTCCTGATTGACCGCAGGTAGCTCCAAAATTGTCCACTGGAGACTTCTCATCCTCTTTGGGAAGCGACACCCAAAGGAGAGGATGGGCACGCACAGCTGTTGCTGCCAAGCTTTTTTTCTCCCGCAGTGGAGGCCACGGCCCATCTGGAACGAGCTTGGTCAGACACGCCATCAGTTAATGATAAACCAGGTGAGCTCGTTGAGTTGGTTTGAGGAACACGTTTTCATTCTGGCTGTTCCACATCAACTCACAGGAAGAATTTAGAAAGAAAACAGTCTCATTAAAGATGAAAGGCGGTAAGGACGGAATGGAGCCAAGGTCCCCCTCATGTCATGTGAGGCCATGCTCTGCATTGGTGCCCACGCTAAAGCAGCTGGGTTTGCTCTACATACCTGAGGCTCTGGGGGCTGCTTCTGCATTTGTTCCAGCAAGTTCTCTTGGCACTTTGTGTTGCTGAGAACAAACCCTTGGAGGCCACTGTCATAGCTCTCTGATATGAAGTAGAAATTGGGGAACAAAATAGGCGGTAGAGGTTCGTTTTCTGAGGGGATCTTCTCTGAGGAAGAGCTTTCTCCCCTACTTACCTGAAATGTAATAGAGCGCAAGCAGAAAAACCAAATTACTCCAAGCAGCTACTGAAGCTAATGCTCCCAGCTGCCCTCTCTCCTTGACCTCCCTTTATAGACTATGATATCCCTCATTCCTCATCTCTTATTGCCACCAGGTAAGGTCAGGTCTTTGTCATCTGATTGCTCAGTTTACTGCAGGAGTCTTCTACTCCCATTTCTCAGCCACCAATCTGCTGCCACCAGCATTGGTCTCCAAAGTGATTCTCCAGGGCACTTCCTGGTGGAGACATGCACCATTCCCTCTCTACGGGGCGAAGCCCTCCCTCGGCCCTCCCTGCTCTGGGACCTTCGTGCTTCTCCTCGCCTCCTCTCCAGGCTTTCTCTGTGCCCCCATCTTCCACAATCAGCCCCTAGCCATCCTGCTGTTTGAAGCTTTGGCCAAGATTCTCCTTCTGCCAGCTGTGGCCTCCCCCTATTTCTGTCTTTCAGAAATTCTTGGCTTCCAACTCTGTTGCTAAAGGTCAGTAACCTGGGAAGCCTCCCCTAACTTTTCAGGACTCTCTGTGCCTTGGGTGTGCCTCTGTCAGGGAGTTCATGTCGCTGTGGGGTAAACGTGAGCTGGGGCACATCATAAACTCTGGCCTGATGCAGGCTGCACGAGCTCTGTAGGCAGGGCTCTGGGTTGCTCCTCCGTGCTTGGTAAGATGTCTGGCACAAATTGCACTGCCAAAAAAGATACTTCAATGAGCACATCCTTGAGGGACGAGAATGGAATCCTACCGACGATTTCCCCTGTAGGCCCAGACCTCCTGGGGCCATCTTTCCCTCCCTGTGAAACCCCACTGTATCCTGTTTCCCTCTCTCCCTCCTCAGATCTCTGTGGCACCAGCATTGAAGGACGTCAACTTTCTAATAACTCCAGTCATATTGGATATTGGGTGAGAGTCATTGCAAGATGGGAAAAAGAGTAGAGAAGGGAAAAGGAGGGGGTATCACTTTTTTGGGGGGTACAATCAATAGAAATATATATATATATATATATATCACAAATGGAGTTATCAAGATCCTTTACAGGGCTGGACTGGTGGCCCAGTGGTTATAATGCTTGCTTGGCAGGCACAAGGACGCAGGTTCATGCCCCAGCACCACATATACAATGAACTGTCAGAGGAACGAAAGCCACATGAGAAACTAAATAAAACAGATTCACTTTCTCTCTCACTGTCTCTCTCTCACTCTCTTTTTACTAAAAAGAGAAGGACAGTATGTGAGAGAGAATCAATTTTTATTGAGTTTTTCACATGGCTTTTGATGCTCTGACACTTGGTTGTGTACGTGGTCCTGGGGTTTGAACCCGTGTACTCGTGCATGCCGGGCAATCACTGTAACCGCCAAGCCACTGCTCCAGCCTCCCCTCTCTCCCTCTTAAGAAAAATATTGCTTTTAAAAAAGATTCTCTTCAAACTGAGGGAAGTACGGTTGAATATATAAATAATCCAGCCAACTTTAAATTTCCTATATATAGGTAAAAGCCATTGGCTGTGCGTATTTCTCTCATCATCACTCAGCTCCGTCTTTTGCCCTCTCTGTGCCCTGTGAGGCTGCCATCTGTGGTCTCGATAGCATGGAGTAAGTGGGATTCCTAAATATCATGGTCACAAAAACAGAGGAAGCCACAGTAATTTCTGTTGCCATGGTTCCCAGCAAGTCTCTTAAGACGCCCTCTGTAAGGCTGAATTTCTTCCACTGAAGGCAAGATTAAGTCACTTTAAAAATCCCTCTCTCTGAATCAGTTCACTTTGGGGGCTGCTTTACCTCCGTGCGCCACCAGGTGGCGCACAAACAGCTACGCAATCAGGTTGCTGGGGCTCCAGGGCAGAAAACCCATTTTCCCCTCAACCCGTCTGACTGTGGCGTGGGAATGAAATGGGAACGTCTTCCCAGGAGTAATTGGTGCAGAACCACACAGCTTACACGTGGCAGAGTCAAGAGTTTAACCAGTTGGTCCTAAGGGCATAACATTTCCATCAGCTGCTGCTGCTGGTGATGCTGCCACTTGGTTGATGGGAGACCCTGGGGTGTCCCTTCAGCAGTTCCTGCCAGCTCTTTCTCTACAAATGGTGTTTTCAAACGGACACTCACAATAAATTAAGAAGTAGATGCTGCCTTAGCAGGATGGATGTTCTTAGTGAAAGAGTCGCTGTCAATAGATACCCACACACACTCTTTGAAACCCTGCTTGACCTCTGATGGACAGCCCCCATGTGTATGTGTGAAAATGCACAATTTGCCTTGCTAAGACGGACATGTGGCTGTGACAGCACAGCTGGGGGCAGCCCTGGCCCCCTCCCCATCCCTAGGCACCAGTCTTTGAATCCACTGGTGGCACCTTCAGGGGCAGAAAGTCAGGGAGGCTTGGATAGTCTGAAAA